>KN485140.1:17844-46559 GCA_000787095.1 Periophthalmodon schlosseri
GCTACGAGTGACACACAAATGCAAAACAGAGCACTGTATGTTGAGATACAAGATCCAGATTTGACATGCCCGGTAACATAAGGTGGCCCTGCATGCGGACTACGGCAACCAAAAGCAACATGCCCTGCACAAAATATACTGTCTATGTTGTATTCTATACACTGTTAAATGAAAAGGGTATTTTAACGGTAAATTACAAGCAAATATGCTGGCTGTAAGTTACAGTAATTAAACAGTTATATACTGTAACAACAATAGCTGTACTTAGTCTAAGTCTACAGCTACAGACTGTGTATATATACGGTAGATAACTGTTTTTATGCCAATTTCCGGCAAGGTGCCATTTATCAATTTCTTAGTAAGTTACTGTATTTTCACCATACAACTGTACATTTACTGTTCAAATGCCTTTTTTTATCATAATATGCAAAATCATGCCCCATACAAACCAATAACGCACTGAACCAGATATTTCAAGCCAAAGTCCATTTATTAAAACAACAAACAGGTGTAATTACTCATATCTTACAGTTAATGTGCAGTTAGATCTTGGGATGGGATCAACAGATGAAGTCTTTTAGGTCATTCTGCTGCCCCTTTACTCTTCACTTGGTGCTCCTGTGGGCAATGTACTTCATTCAAACAGGGTCTGGCTTCAAACAGCCAGAGATTATCCGCTCCTGATGGTCATTCATTCTGGAAAGGAAAACACAGATTAGATTGACAAGAAAACTCAGTATTGAAGACAAACTGCAGTAACAGTGTTATTACTAGTGCACATTTAAAAATCACAAACATCAGCTTATCAGCTCAAAGACCATCATGGTGTGTACCCCAGTCCTCTGCATTGGCAGACACCACTGTAGTCATATAATAAAGTGGACTAGATAGTAGCTTACAGCTAAACTCTGGATACAGCATGCAAATGAAAATACAATTTTAAAAAGCCTAAAAAACAGAACAACAACACTATATTTTAATAATTGCAATAAATGAGTATATTGCCATAACTATAAAATTTCAGAGTTGAAAATGTTTAACTTACCCATAGGATGCTGTCTGATTTTCCCACTCTTTTTCAGAGCCGTTTCTTTCCCAGGATGCACAGGGGGATTTACAGTAGCACTGTTAAAATATGGTTGTCACTTGGTATTGCTCATTTTCCCATTGCAGCTGACAGTATACTACTGTATAATTTTATGCACTTTCCCACCCCCTTTTCTCCCAGAATCCATTGCGTTTTACGTATAGTTACGTTTACTGTAACAACAGTAAAATACTGTTGGAATGCGGCCGTTAATTTACAGCAAAGTCTTTTGTGGAGGAGTGGATCATGTCAACAACCTTAAATGCTGCACTGTATACATGAGACTAATTTGAAAGGTCAAGGGTCGCCCTGATCATATTCCTTTAAACAAATAAGGATCACATATTCAAATGCTTAGAATAGACAGCGATGCTCATTATGTCTAAAAGCTCCTGTTGAAGGAAGAATACTGAAATAGTCATTCAGTTCATAGTTAGAATGAATGTGCTAATGACACAGTTGACAGTAACAATAGGTAAGTAAATGTAAATAAATACACAAGTAGACTAAGGTCATTTTCACACGTCAACCCAAACACGAGCCAGGAGCCATGTGAGAGTCCATCAGCTCATCGCCGAACTTATTTCTACGACAACACGCTTCAAGTAGACAGAGCCCCGTGAATACGCGCGCACAAGCTCCCTTCCCCTATACTCGGTGGTCTTTCCTTTCACCTGTGGCTAAATACACTGTGAGGACTGTATGCACTGGTGGCAGAAGAGAAAAAGCTTTTTGAACGACACACAGACAGACCCAGGCTCACCTGCGCAGACAGAGACTGTGGCTGATATTAAATTGATCCAAATTACCTCGTCAGACGAACGTGTCAAACAGCAGCTCTGCAGCGCCCATTCATACAAATATATGTGATCTGATCAGAGCACTTTTTGCCAAATTCCAACCACTTTTACTGTCACAGCTGGCTGCGTAGGTCAGCCCGAGGTCGGCCGCGTTCACACCGCACTCGCCCCGCTCCAGAGTGCGGGTGGAGCCGCTCCGAGACCTACTGTTTCAAGCGCCCTCGGACCGGCCGTTAACTACGGGCCAGAATGCGACTGTTAACTTCACACCGGCCCAAGCGCACTGCTCCCAGAGGGAATGCTCTTTTAAGTCGACCTGACTAGTGGCAGTGTGAAAATGACCTAAGGTAATCACAAAGGCATTATGAAAAAGACAAACAAACAAAACCTAATGTTCCAATAAATTTGTGAGTATGAAGTGCTGTAAATAGTGTCACGATGTATGTATTCTGATACTTTAAAGCAACACCATGTAACTTTTTGTAGGTGGCATATTACCAGGTGATTCCATGGAAATAGACAGTTAAAACAATATAACATTCTCTATGGGGATAGATTAGTTTTATGTCATACTGTGTAATATTATAGCCAAAGGAACAACTTTTCCATGGAGACAAGCGGGTGATGGCCCTCCTTCAGGCCAAGTGAGAGTCAGGTTTGTGGAGATGCAAGCCCTTTTTCTTTGTTTCCAATGCAATACAAATGTCCAAAGTAGAAAAAAAAAACCCCAAAAACCCCCCAAAAAAACATGCTTTTATTTCTTTGGGTCTATTTTCTGTCTTAAAAGTTATGCAATGGGGCTTTTGAGTGCATTTTGCTATCATTGGCAATAATTTTCATTACCCAGCTGTGGTCTGCCATTTATATTTATGTCTTAATAGGCTGCTGTTGTTATTATTGTTAGGAGACAGGGATCAGTCTAGACTCTAGAGCTCCAATGTTTCCAATATAAAAAGTTACACTCTTGTTTCTGGTGTGCTGCTATAAAACAGATGTAAGCCTATACCTCATTTAATGGCACATGACTTTAAATAAAACCAGTGTTCTCTCTGTTAGAAGTAAATAAACATTACAGACACTCGGAAAACATCTGCTGCCAAATACTTCCACATTGTACTTGTAAACAGTTATTACGGCACGTGCCTAACTTAAGTCTTTTATCCGGCCACACACTGAACTAATATAACAATGTGATGTGGAGGGTGAGGCCATGAGAGGTGCTGAGCTGTGGTTGTAGTAGTGCTGTGTGGGAGGAGGCTGCATGCTGGTTAACACAGGGCCGCCGGGGATGGAAGAGGTTCACCACAACTGGAGCACCCACAAGCCAGCTGGCACCCGGCCCGTCGCCCTAACCAATGTGTCTATTCTCAACACTTGGTTCCTGCTTTGGTATGGCATCCTGTTTAGATATGCAAACAGCCAGAAATGAATATTGGTAAAAGGTAGTTGGGGAGGTTTGCAGTCAGTGGCTGTGTTTACATGTATGCCAATCTGATCTGATTTCTGGAGTTATCAGATTATTGAAATGTCATGTAAACAGCTCCGTCTGATGTGAGTAAAGTGTTAAAGATTGAAAGAGTTATTTTAAAATCCATTGTACTTATCTTCCAAATACAATTTATGCAAAAAAAACCAAACAAAACTCTATTGTTTAACTAGGACCTGTCACCATCAAGTATATGTTATTTTAAATCTGAAGTGAAAACTAGACTCCTCCAACCAGGTGATTTTAACAAAATCTTGGCAGTAGATTGGGTCTTACAGTCATTGCGCTCTTGGGCAAGACACTTCGCCTATACCTTGCACTTTGTGTAGCTTTGACTGTGTGTTTGGTTTGTGGTTGGTGTAGTTTTGGACTCTGCTTTCCCCCACCAACTAACTTCAGAGTACTTTTTAGGCACTTTGTGAAATCAAACAAGAATCACAGGCAATATTATACCTTTCATGCAACACTGACTGAAACGTAAACTATTTCAACTCATGTTTATTGTGGATTAAAAAGAACAGTTTCTGGCAACAAGATGTGAAATTCCAAACAACGAACCACTTTGATCATTTTAGATAATCCCAATTCATTTGACAGAAGTTATAAAACCAATCTCACTCTATCCCCTTATTTACATTTTGTCCTATCCTATTGTTAAAAGTGGCATGTTTTTCTCTACCCACTTTCACTTTACTTGTCTTTTTAAATCTATAAACTCTCCACCAACTCATGCACTCCTGTTCCTATTGTTTCCCTCAGCATTGATGGTTCAAAAACTCAAAATGCCATAGAACAACTCCCTCACACGAGATAAGATTAGATTTATTTCTTCAGCTTGCGACATACAAAATGAAAGTGGATTATTTAGTGGGGAAAATGACAGAATTGAATTAAAAAACTAGTAGGCGTTATTGTTAAACGTGGAACAGTGAGGGCTTAAGAGAAACCCTCAGGCGCTGGATAGCACAATCTCCTCCTCGGCTCTTGTGCAAGGCAATGGACTTAAATACATACAAAACAGCTTTCCAGGACCACAAAGACTGTAAAAATCATAAAAATCTTTTCCTCCTCACTCTAGATTTTTCTTATAAAGTGGTGTGTCCCTCTTCTTGCTTAGAGGCGGTAACAGGGAAGTGAGGAGGCTGCCAGGGCGCATCAGTCTAAGTGCAAAGATTTAGTGGCTAAACATGTGTGCTTTTGAACAAGGGGTAATGCCAAATCCCCCCATTCAACCCCACACTGACAGAAGCAACATCCTGACAGCTCGGAAACTGGGAGAAAGAGCCCAAGAGAATGAAAGAGGAAGTGAAATTGGAGAAGGAAAGATGAAACAATGAATTCCTAGAAGATAAAAACAGCCTTTAACAAACCTCAAACTCTAATCCACTGCAAATGAACTTCAAATATGTTTTAGTGATTACCTCAGGAAACCATGCAAAGATAACATGAAATTTAGCCAAGGTCAACAATTTATGGTCTGCATGGATAATAATTATTACACAGGATTGAACGTACTGTGTGTTTTCTTCTAATAACTGTAAATGTAAAAAAAAAAAATACTGCTTTTTTACCTGACACGTTTCCTGACATTATTTTTTTTTAAATATACACAGCACTGTGAAACAGCTCAGATCTCTGCAGTATCATTAGGCTAAGCACTGACCACTGTTACTGTTAGTCAGGGGTGAGAGAACTTATATTTGATATGAGGATATTTGAGAGGCATTTGCATTTGAGATACGCACTACTAACTAACATCTGTGATCGGATTGTGACCAAAATTGACAGAAAAATGGTTGAAATGGTGAGCTCGCCAGGCTGTACTGGATGAAGGATTGGCACCAACACTTTTGGTTCACATTATGGGATTGAAACAGTAAAAACTGGTCATGAACTGATTTGTTTCACTCCACTATTTTAAAATTATAAAATAACTTTTAACTTTAAAATATTTGTTCATTAGTTCATTGCTCAAATGACAAGGTCAAACTTTGTACACTTGCAGTTTGGTTAGTCCACAAAAGAGTTTGTGTTTTCCCATGTGTAACAATGTTCAATGAATCAAGTTTTTTTTTCCCATTACACTATGCTGGCTTAATGAATGGATGAGATCAAGGGAATCTCTCTATTGTGTCTTACACCATCAGGACTATGAACAAGCCTGTTGTCTTTGCATGTAGATGTGTGTGTTTTTCAAGTCGTTTTTTTTGTAAATCATTCACTTTTTATTTATCTTCCCAGGCTAGTGTTTCATTAACCCCAGTGTGACACTCACTCCCTTTTATTCACTGCCTGTATTGTCTGGGCCAGCCTCTCTCTCACTGCTCTAAAGATTACTAATAAATAAGTGACACCACAAACAGTCTATTTTCCCTCAGACATAATTAACTGACTTGATGTTTTCAAGGAGAGGAAACAAATCCCGCTAATTAGGAATGAGTTGAGAATCTCACTAAGAGTACAGATCGTTAATTACTTTTCTGCAAAGCCATTGTTGTGGAGAAAACAGCCTTGTTTACAGTGCATCTTCTATGACACCAGCTGTACATATGACTCTAGAATATTCACAAGACCATCACTAGCTTTGGGCATTGATGCTGTTGTGTATATATGTTGGGTCATATTGACAGTGCATTTTAGTCTGACCCAATCACAACTTACTTTTACTTTCCAGTGCCATGTATTGGTGACATCCTGCCCTAGACGAGGATGCTGCCATATGGATTGTTTTCTTCAGCCTATACCAATATTCAGTATTTGTCTTGCTGTTCTAGCCAATAACTGGTATTAATAACTTTTCTTTAAATGTCAAAATGATAACACATTGTATTTTCCCAGATATTACATAATGTTTTGTACTTTTTATACAGCCACCTCATTAGCTACATATGTCTTCTTGCTCTTCTATTTCTATTAGAAAAAGAGTGCACCTCCAATAAATGGAAATATCCCCCATTATCACCAATATGCTTGCCTCATAGCAAAACTGTCAAGTTTTGGCCAAATTGACTTTTCTGTCTAATGTCTGTGCAATCCCCCCCAAAAATTCACCCATTAGGGGCCTGAACAATTATGCAAAATCAGGGACAGTTCACACTTAGTGTAGTTCAATAGCCTAGCCAACAAAGAGAAGCTATAAACAAATAGGTGTGTTAGTTTCAGTGTAGTTAGCTCCTCCCTTCAGAAAGATATAAGACAGTGTCCACCAGTAATCTGAGCAGAACTGAAGAAGCGGCTTGGATGAGTAGCAAAACGTCTTCACTCTAAAACTTTTGTTCAGTTGACATAATTGTTCTTTTGTTATGTTTCTGTCTAATCTCACTCTCCAGACCCTACTGCATCTGTAGGTGTGATTGGCTTTGTTATTGGCCAATCAGAAAGATTTTTACAGAAGTGAAAATCACAAATCACCCCAGTCATTTTATTGACATAGGCAGTTTATAACATTAAATTGAAAAACTCTGAAACATTGAAAAATGACTTTTATGCTGTGAGGCTAACGGATATCAGCGTTAGAATATTAGCAATAGTTAGCTGAAGAATAGTTAATGAAACAAGCTGTTTGAATAAAATATACATAGCTACACGATGTTTTCCTCCCCATTCCCAGGCAGACATTGACAGACAGACTGGACGTGCTGCAGAGTCACTTATAAAAGTCAATGACCACACACACACATGCAGTGGTCCATGATTGTCCCGAGCCCCCTCCTGTATTAAGAGCACTGGCAGACTGAGATACTGCCTGGATCTTAATGGTTTGTGCCGTCTGACTCTCTCCATCAAACACTTTCTCTGTCCCCCGTGTGTCCCCTCGATAAAGACACTTCACAGGGGCACGCTCCTCTCCTGGCCACCTGATCCACTCCTCAAAAACACAGCCACGGGAGCAGAAAAGATTCCACCGTGAAAGATATGAGCTCAATGTGGGACAGGGAAAATATTGTGTTCAAAGATTGACTGGCTACAGAATGGCATAGACTTTTTTACATAGATTTAGCCAAAGTTTTATTTATTTATTTATTTATTTATGTATGTTTTAGCAATTTAACACCTGTAATTGAATAAATGCAAGACAGATAGTCGGAAAGCCTACTGTGGAGCATTGCAATCAAAGCCATAACATCTATGAGACAAGAACCTGGCAGATCCTCCCCCAGAAAAGTTACATAGTGCAAACTGCAATTAATGATGATAGTTCTATGTAAATACAATATGGTGTTGATGTGTCTGATGTGTCTGATGTTCCCCATGCATATATCCACAGTTCGTAGTTACTTACAAGAGCGTGAGTGTGTATTTTCAAGAATAGCATGGGAGAGAGGATGCTTTTTTAATAGACAAATAAGGTCAGATTGGCCATAGCTCCTCTTTTAGAACAGACCACAGGCCAGCCAAACCTCACATGCCTCACATGCATCACCTGGCTCCTTGAATTTGCTGACCAGAGGTGAGTATACAAAGGAACAGATGTTTTGGGAAACTTGTTTGGTGTTCAAAACATGACACATTCTTAAAATCTGGCATACAACTGGTCTGATTATAGCATTATATAGTTTGGCTTTTTCACCAATGCATTCTGGGAAAATTTGAGAGCATTACAGTCACTCTGAATTCAAGCTCTACTGAAGTTGCCACAATCATTGTATTGTTCACATTATATTGATTGTAGCTTGGTTCTGGCAAGTCCCCACACGAGAGGCCAATACCACATAGATGAATGCGCCTGTCAGAATGGGTCATATGTAACCATTTAGAAGTGCATTATACACTAAAGTGCTCAGCAGAATTGGTGTCTGTCGAGACGCGAGTCAAGTTTTCCAGCCGGTTTCCCTTTCTTTGTTTTGTCTCTGTGTCATTAATGTATTAATGCTGGCTAAAGCCGGCTCCTGCCTGCCAATATGAGAGCTGTCAGGTGAATGACATCATTGTTATTCAGTGGCTAGTAGTTCCTCCTGAGGAAGCCACACTAACTGCTAACCACACTAAGATTTTTTTCTTTCCCGCCTGAGATGCAGGCCTGCTTCACAGAGAGGCCCTGTACGGCTATGGCAACTGTAGACAGGTACATCAGACAAAAGACAGCTATGAGTTTACAAAGTTGATTGTGACTAGTGTGAATTAATCATGCACAGTAAACAGACTTCCAGAGTGTAATGTATTAGAAAAAAAAAACAAAAAAAACAAAAAACTTCAAGGTGCACTATGGAACTTTTCTGGTGGGGGGGTCTGTCACCTGTTTGAGTCATAAGCTTATCTGTCTAGAATTTACAAGTGCTTTAATTGCTCACAAAAAATATGCATACTTAAAATGGTAATATTAAATAAACTACCAGTATTTTGTGTTGAAAATTACACTATGCCCAAAAATGGTGCTTTTCTTAGTATCAAAACTGAGTCTGGGACAACACTATACATACTTAATACTAGTTACAATACATGTTTTTCTATTTCCCAATATTCTCAATCCTTGAAGCCATGGCCATAAAACTCAGGCTATTGTCTGCCATTAAGTATTGACTGTCAAACATTGTTCAAATCATCATTATACTTTTTGTGACGAGAAAAGAGATAAATATGAAAAAAATCCAAGCAGACACCTTACATAATGTTGTAGTTGAAGTGGTCTGAAAAGTTTTGTAACTCCTCTCGGCTCTGCACAGAACTTATGGCTTCACCTATTCAATGCCTTTGACAAAAAACGATCTCTAATATTGAATACTGAATAGAACAAACTCTCAATTCTGTCCAAAGAGTTTTCAATAGGCCTTTATGCTGTTTTCTGTGATAGTGTGGGGAATTTCTCTCCCCAATATGCTCCTCAGTCTGCCCTGTGTCCCATTTACGCTAGAGGCAAAAAGCATGCAGCTGTTTACCTATTCTGTAATGTCAAAAACAAGCCTAACTGTTGGAAGGCTCATGTACACAAGGACAGGCATTCCCAAACTTTTCAAACTGGGACCTCCAAAATAACCATGCAAACAACCCGGGACCACCGCTGCAGAATGAAATAGACTCTTGTAATAATGTGGCAAAACATTTTTAAATTTGCAAAGATGTCTTTTGAATAAAGTCATGAATCCTGCATTTATAAATTGCACATTTATTTTTGAATATTTATCATGCAAATTGCAATATGGACCAAAGACCAAGTCAATAGCTGTTTGGGAGAGATTTACACAGATTGCCTTAGATCTGAAATCTAAAAACATTGCCAAATATTGCACTGCTGTCTGGATTCTCAACATTGCATCAGAAGGACATTCAACCAGCTCTACCATGCTTATTTTGTACCCATTTAAATGCAAACCACGCCAATTTGAAGATGTAATCTCGCTCTCAGCCACCACAACCCTCTTAGGTCCATAACTACTCATTCTTCATATGTGTGTAGATTTGCATAAGACTCAGTGGGGGGTCAACAAATTGTATGCAAACACATGTATTGATGAAGTATGTGAGTAGTATAAAAAATTAAGGTAGGGTGACCAAACTTGTATTCACTGAAAAGTTATTGTTACAGATAATGCAATACATTTTATCCATAATTATAGTCAACAATACTTAAAGTGTATGTGCATTTTTTTTTGTGTTGAGCAAACTTTGTTTTACCACAGTACATATGTATTGTACAAGCAGCTCTTAAGGTACAAATGAGACTGTGTTTAATTATAAAGCTTTTTTATCCTTGTGAATCGTGCTTATAAAAGTGTTAAACTTTTTTTTTTTTTTTTTTTTTTTTTTTTTTTATTTTTTTAAAAAAAAAAAAAAAGATTCACTGATGTATTTAAAAGATGGAAGACATGTAAAAATCAGGTAAAGCCCCTTTAAGTTAGCAGTAGCGAAACAATCCTACTACTGCTAAGATACCATTGTTTTTCAAAGTGTGCTTCGGAGATTGTTTACTGGTTTGTACAGCCAAGGCTCGCACTTGGCCCCTAATGCACCACAGCTGTTAGGGTCCCATCAAGGGCCCCATTGTACCGGCCCCTGTGTGTAAGTGTGTGCGCTCTCCTTCCTCTGTTTGTGCATGTCTCTTATGTTAACATGTGTGTCGCATCTAAAAGCATTGTGAGTTGTAGCCTTTCCCTTGGTCCGGCATGTATACCATGTATGTTGGACATAGCACTGCAGTATCTCTCTCCACATCTTTGGTATAGGCCCTATCTGATTTCATTCCAAGAAAAAGATGGTGGGCCCTTGAATAGCCACACAAGACCCCTTTGTTTCAGCACAGGTAAAACAGAGCAGCTTTTTTCTCAATGACAACAAAGCACTGCCATGGCCTTGTTCATTCATATTTATGTAATATATTTAAAGCAATACAATGTAACCTTTAAGGGTGAATACACAACCACAGCTGGCATGAGAGATCTCCTTGTCAAAGAGCTAATGCAATTTTTGAATGAAAAGGAGCCAGGTGATACAACACTATACACAAAATGTAATTTTTCCAAGGCCGAGTCCCACTTTTAGGTCCAGATGACTGAGGGTTACACAGAAATCTTTACCATTGCAAACATTATTCAGCTATAAATGCCACTGTAGTGGATATACTGTTTTTGAAGAACTGTCTGGATCAAAGGGGATGTAATGCCTTGGTTGAGGTCTGTCTGTTTGTCACTTAATGAAAGCATTTATGAAACCACAAGTCTAAAAGTAATAAAGTTTGTGTTACCAAAAGTTGCAGCTGTTGCTTTAAAGGCCAGTTTATAAACTCCTCTTGTCCTGCACCATGACCCTGACCATTGGTGAGCTAGATAAATAAATGTTCATGTCTGCTTGCTAGCCTGATGAACTTCTCAATGCATGAATGCTGAGGTACACTTATTGTTGTGCATTTACATTATGCCATACCACAGCCCTTTGTCAGATCAAAATTAATCATGCAAAGTTCATGGCAAAATAAGCAGAGAAAGCTGTTTTGTCTCGTGTCAAATGGCATAAACATGAATACAGCGAACACAGGGCTTACCCATTCTGTGGCGGCTGTTAGGGGCAGTGCCCAGGTCAGAGCTGCTCCGTTATGTTGACCGGTTCTCGCCAACTCAGCTGCATAATGGAGAAATTAAGTTTCTGTAATGCACAAATGAGGTTATCATTGGTTTTGCAGCTGTTGTACAGGGTCAAGGAGAGATGCCGTTTCCAATCGAGGCACAATTTAGTGGAGGAATGCGATTAGATTTAGTCCTCCCTCTGTATTCTGCCCATTTGACCATGAATTAGATTAAGTGAATAGAAACTAATGCCACTGGTTGCTGTTGACGTTGACATGTTCATATTGCTCTTATGGAAAATAATGGGGAGCGACTGTAATGTAATGCTTTGTGTATATGCATCTGTGAGCACAATGCGGCACAGGGAATCGTCCTGATTGTTAGGCCCTAATGCGAATGCACTGTTTATAAAAGAGGTAAATAAGCTGCGAGGCTTGTTCCTGGAATTCAAACTAGGACACAAGTGTGTCCAATCCGCCCTCACAGGCCCAGGCCCATACCTGTAGATTTCATCACTTTTAAGGTGTTTTGGAGGTATTGTAGAGAGAAATATAAATAATGTTGGATATTCATAACTAACATAATGTGAAGGTTTGTGAAACATTTCTCTGCACAAGATACATCCTAAACTTTTCTGGACAATCTTAATCCAAAATAATCCACAGTAAAGGCTTTTGACTAAAGTCCCTCCCCAGGTGCATGGTCGTCCTTCCAGGTAGAGCAGCTCAGGGATGGGTTGAATGCAGAGGATGGATTGTCCCTCACAAGGGGACATGGAAACAAAGTGGACTTTGATTCATGCATTTAAAGAATACATTTAATACAAACATGCAGGAATCACTCACTGCAAAATATAAAAAGACCTACCAATATCTTAAAAGTGATCACAAAAGCATAAAAGGGTTTGTAGTCTGTTCCGGATAACACATTTGTGCCTAATTGCTTCCACATATCTCTGTGTCCCTGAATACAATTTGTACATTATGATGAGAAATCAAAAAGATAAATAACATTCCAGAACAACTGCAAAGTAGTCATTTATCAATACCAATCATCCACCGAAGCTTTATATTTGAATAAGAGACACCATTTAACCCTGAAACCTTAATGTCCATTTGGCATTCAATTTAAAAACACACGTATTTGCAAAATTAGACATTTTAAATAGTGAATTCTGAATGAGGCACTCCCCAAGGCCTTCCACACAATGCTGCACCATTTTAATTATGTTAGAAACTTTGTCAAGTACTTTTAGAGACGTTTAGAGAAATATTTAGCAAATCAATTCTTAACCTATAGAACAACATAATAGCTAGAAAATGAAATATATTTGTATTTGAGAGTTTGTGGATCAGATGTCGGAAGTGTTGGGTCAGCCACTTAGATATAACTGAGGTTTAACATATTCAATGGAACAGATGTTCTACCATAAGCAGCTTCCTCTAAATATTATACATACTGACATACTTGTAAGTCTTTTGAAATTCAGAATGAAGACTGTTAAAGGGCAATCCTGCATTTGAGGCTTGAGTGCTCAGAAAATTCCTGTTTTCACCTAAACTCTATCCCCACCCACGGCAACCATTGCAACCATTCAAAAGATTCTGACACCGGGACATACATATAGGGTTCAAAAATGTCACATAACCATTTTTCAACAATAAAAACACGCAAATGAAAATCTACAGCTTTTAATGGTGAAAAGCAACTAAGAAGAAAAGCAACTAAGAAGAAGAAAAGAAGATATAGGCTTTTCAGTTCTGCAGTATGGAACAGGAAGTCAATGGACCTGTTTCTAATATTAAGCCGTTAGATCAATATTGAACTTTACAGTGAACAACATGTAAAATTAACTATGGATTTTGTTATAGTCACTCATGAAAAAAAAAAAAAAAATTATTAAAAAAATCATAATATGTCTTCAACTGTGGGCAAGTCCGTATACGTAGTTATATGCATCTTGAATGTGTTGTCCTCGCCCATGCGTTGTTTCTCACCTTGACTGATTGCATATTAATTTTTTTTGTTTTTAGTGAGACCACAGCTTTACCCTTACAGTAGCATATAATGCTGGGGCTCGACTCCCCCCTGCCTCCTCCTGCCCCTGCCTCCTCCTGCCCCTCTCCCTCCCATGTGCCCTGTCTCTGTGCATGTGTGTTAAAGTGTGCTGGAAGTGGCAGTCTGTCAGCTCCGCTCTGCTCTCGCGTCGCAGGAACAATAGCTGGATTGGCTGTATGTGTGACATGTAGACCACACAGGCCTAATGGTGAGTGACAGCGCTAAGGGCCCAGAGCCGCGCATGCACCCACACTCCCCAAACTCCCCCTTCCCGTACACACCTGCACCCAGACACAGTGTTGGACAGAGAGGGACTGATTCAGACTTTCTTCCGAGTGCAACCATCCATGTGAGCTCCGGCATATGCTCTGTTCAAAGTGTTCATCTGTCCCATTGTAAATGTCGCAAAATCAAACATGGGCTTCTGAGAACAGAAAAAACAAAGGCAGTGCAAGATAACAAAGCAGGAAGTGGATTTTGAGTTATTGATGCTTTTATTTACCTTAATTAATTGTACTTTTAATATTGTAACACTAATTCAGCCTTGGATTTATATAGCGCCTTTTAAGGCTTTACAGGTGCTTTACATTGTTTTATTCATTTACCCCATCCTTGGTGGTGGTGAGCTGCAGCTGCCCTGGGGTAGACTGACAGAAGCCAACCAACACCAATCTCTCACTCATACACCACTCATACATAGGCAAGGTGGGTGATGTTTCTTGCCCAAGGACACAACAGCAGTATGCAATGGTCCGAGCAAGAATTCATCCTCTGACTTTCAGGTTGGTGGATGAGCATTGTAACTACTGAGCCACTGCTGCATCACTATCACACTTGGTATTCTTTGCACGCTGGGAATTTTTTAAGTTTTAACTCGTAAGGTTTGCACAAAATCCAAAGTGTTAAGTTGCTAATCAGTGGCAGAGACTTCACACTTCCCAGACACTTCGTCGATCTCTTTAGAAAAGTTTTCATGCCTGACATGAGACAAGGTTTATCAAATGTGTTTGATGGCTCCTCCTTTTGTGTGACGGGAGAAAACAAACAAGAGCCTGAACCCTGAAGAGAATACATCCCGATTGGAGCAGTTGACAATATGGATCTTAACTCTATAAACAAGAAAAATCCCAAAGACATTAAGGTAGGTAATGTAAAGGATGATGGACTGGTATAATGTCACCAAGGCCATATATTTAAGAGGTTTATATAGCTCTTTTCCTCCTTCAAGGCACTCAAAGCACTTTACGTCAAGGAACCACTCACCCATACACCAGCTTACGCAGACACCGGGAGAAAGGTGAGTTAAGTGTATTGCCCAAGGACACAATGACAGCATTCCTCTATGGGAGCTGGAATCTCACTGCCAAACTGTGGGTCAGTGGACAAACACTCTACCAGCTGAGTTACTATTACCCAATATCTACTTACATCCTTATATTCTATACAAAGTTCCACAGTACACTATTACACTCTAGATCTACTTCATTCCAAATACTTGTAAGTGCACTGTAAGAGAACATTTACCAAACCAGAATACCTTAATGTAATCTTATTTCAAGGTTTGTGTTAGCTTCTCTGTTGCATTACCTTATTCAGATAGCGGAGCCAATGGTGTCAGAAAGCGTGCTATGAGTTGTGTGAAGAAGAACGCTGAACTAAAGACACAAGTACAAGAGACTGGAACAACACAAATTGACCAATTCCACGGGCCACACTGTCCTTTAAGGTGCATTAGGATGGTTCCCACAGGTCCACAGCTGCATGGGACAGAAAGTGACAGAAAGACTAAAGGCCAGATACCCCATCTGAGCTATTATCAGTTTTTCACATAATGGATTTTAGCGCTTAGCTGATTTTGGATTCTGTGAGTTAAGTTAACAGCAGTGTCTCATTTTTTTTTTTACAGTTCAATCTCAGAACAAAAAATTCTTCCAGGTCATGTATGTAAATGAGAATTAGCTCTCAAACTTTTTACCTGGTTAAGGGAGAGAAACAGGGAGATTGACAGGCAGGTTAACCGATCAGAGAAATGAATGGTCAGTTTGTGTCAAAAAAACCCAAAACAAAACATGGGATTATGTGGATCATGCAGATTTCTGCTGAATCAACAAGCAAAGCACTAAACTGAACGTAACAAGGAAATTTGGGAGGAGATGGGACTGTCCAAAAATTGTATGGTTGTCTGCTGTGCTCTTTGATCTGGTCCCAGACTTTTGTCTTGCAAATTGCTTTGTTTTTTTTTCAATTGTTTGTATTGCACAAATGGACAATGCACTTCTCAGATTGGTTAATCCACCTGTCAATCACAATGAGCAGAAGTGAGTTTAGGCATTACATACAACACAACTGCTCAATGTTGCTCAATTTTACATAATATAAAGTGTATTTTATTTATCTGAATGCATTTGTATCACACCAGGATGTTAATTCTGACTGACACAAGTTACAATAGCACCTGTCGCTGAAGCAGATCCACACAGAGACCTGATGCCCTCCCCTGTGTGTACTCCCTGTTGAACCTGTCACCAGACAATCCACAAACTGATTTATAAACTCATTTCTCACACATTTGCAGCTGTTTTGTGTAGCTGGTTCAGGGCCTCTTTCTGAAACTTTTGATTATAGAAAAGTAACAAATCACTCAAGACCAATTGTTTTTAAGGCCATTTTTCTTTCACTCCTCAAATGCATTTCAAGCATTTGTCAAAGTATTTACAGTACGGTAAGCCTGTGGAAAATAGTCAAAGCTGGCCAAAAGAAACATAGTATTGAATTTGGTGCAAGCCTAAAATTCAATAAGTTTATCTTGTAATTTAATGTATTTATCTTCTGCCATGGGCCTAATGCACAAGAATTTCATTTGTGGCAGAAAGGACACTGGATCATCATTTAACCCTTGTATTATTGCAGAACACATTTTACTACACAGGGCATCCACCTTTTTTCTTCAGATTGTTATAAATTGTTAGGTTGTTGGTTGGAAAGCAAATGTTTTTTTTATTGGATGTCTTTCCAGATACATCCCTGTCCTTTAACCTCCACTAACCATGATTCTGCCCTGTTGTTATCACGTATAAACTGCATACTTTTAATGGAACTTTTAAGAATTTAATAAAAATATCTGAAAAGTGCAACATTTATCTTTGACACTACTCAACAAAATTGTATTTGCTCTTTGTACAAGTTTACAAACATATTTCCACAAAGAATTCTTGCACAAGAAATGCCTTTAGTTTCTATATAAAATACCATGCGAGCATAATTAGATGTTTGACAAAATAGATTTCATGTCATCAACAATGCTAGTATAGCCTAATTGCATGGATATTAGTAAAAACGAAAATTTTAAGTTTTCAACTTTATTATGTTTCAGCAGTTTGCTGTGGCCCTCTCATCCTGAAGTGTGCATTGATATGTTTTGCAGCGTCACAATAACACGTTTGTGTGTATTTCGGACCTGAGGAAGGGGGCAGTAACGAGCCCTGTGGTCAATCAGTCCGCCCCTCGCGCTCTCTCTTCTCCCTGTCGCACACAGCCACCGAACACATCACTATCAGCGCCGAGGACCACTGCGCTGCTGGCCCTTTAAGAGCGGAGCCTCAGCGATACTTCAGCGAGGGAGGGAGTAGAGGAGGGCCGGCGCTCAGCGGAGGGACAGACCGAGCCAGCGCGGAGAGAGGGAGGGCGAGAGAGAGAGACAGGGAGGAAGAGAGAGAGAAGAGAGAGAGAGGAGCGGCGGCAGCGCGCGTGAGAGGTTCAAGGATCACTTCTATCCCGTCTTGTTTGGGGGACACTAACCTTGTTCGTCTAAGAATTGTGGGACTGTTTTATGTTGTTGTTGACGAGAGAAACGGACCCTTACTCCAGCATGCTCACTGAGCCTGAGCTACCTCAGGAGTGTAACAGGTACGTGCCGCTTCTTTTTTTCTCACGCGAAAACACACGCGCGCACTTAGCCCACACATGGATGACAGTGGACAGGACTTGGACAGAGCGGGACAGAGACGTGGAGAAGTGTAGTATAAACAGCTGCGTGGAGTCTCTAACTTTGTTTCGGGGGAGACGGGACACAGAGTTGATCATTGACTAGTTGGGGAGATATTCGCAAAGTCGGTGCGCACGGGGATATTTGAATGTCTTGTTAGTTTTGGGTTCTCTCGCGTGTTTGCCTTGCGCTAAAACTTCAGTGCGTTGGTTTGATTCAGTCCACAAACTCCAGTAAACAAAGTGCGTGTGTCGGAGTGAGACTTCTGTGCGTCTCGTCCCGTTTGGCGCTTACGTTATAGACCTATATTATTCTTTTTAGTTTGATTAGATATTATTTACGATATCTCAAGTGAATTCCCTTTCAAGATTAATATTAAGGTATTAAACAGCTATACATTAAATGGGAAAAATCTCCTTTAGACTGTGAAACATTCATCTCAAACGCATTAGCAAAACGAGGAAAAGGGCTCTTAAATTTGATATTAGCAAAACAAACAGAACCAGAGTTGAGAGAGTCCATTTAATTTATATCTTTCAAAGCATTCAAAATAACTGTAAGTATAGTTAAAAGCCTCCAAACACACAATTTCACAGTTTCCCTAACTCCATGCTATCACCTTAAACTTTTCCCAACTTTCCCTTCAGCTGCAACAAGTCCACAGAGCAACAAAGAACATATCTAATTCTTAATGTTTACACCCTTACTATTTTTACAATCCCCACAATTTATTTTTCTCATAATCCAAAACTCAATGCTTCTAATCCTATTGTAGACAGCATGTGCTTGTTGTTATTATTGTGCGTCTTATGCTAATGTTAATCTGAGGGAAGCGCTCCTGTGATGTTTGCTTCTTCACTCAGAGGTGCAAACCCCACTAACCCTAACCCTTTTCCTGTAGCTCTTTTTGCAATAATAATAATAATAATAATAACAATTCTAATACAAGGCGGCAGATTAAGTCATAATACCCGCCATTTTAATATCCCACACATATTTGGTTGATTGCATTAAGAGTGTTTTGTTCATATGGCCTGAGAGGGGGATTTTAGCGTAGACTCTCAATTTAAAAGGACACAATATTTTTTTTCATAAATCCGACAAAGTGGTTGAGTGAGAAAAAAGAGATAACAACAGCAAGGAGGAATTAAAAATTTAAAGGATTACAACCAAAAGCAGAATGTATGGATATAAATGCAGGGATTACAATTACTTAGGAGGATAGTGCTTAAAACTCCTGCTCTCCAGTAATGCACTCCATCACTTTGGCCGTTGTGTGTGTGTGATAAAAATTGTGTGTCTTCATATGTGCAGACAGGAGAGGGTCCGGTGTTGTGCGTATGTGTGTGTGCCTTTGAGTTGCGATCATAACCACAATTCTTCAAATCGCCGCTTTTCTTTCCCTTCTGTTTCAACTCCTTTTTTCAAAATTTGTCCCAAACTTGGATTCTGGTCTTGTTTGCAGTTTGGCATTTGCGTATGAGAAAATATTTGTCTGTTTCTGCAGCTAGAAAACACTTATAGTCTTTGGCTGCTAATTTTGCAAAATGAGCATCAAGATTTCAGCGTGCTTAAGACTAACAAATTGATTTTAAGATACAAAATCTCACTGTTATTAAAAGCTTCCGTCGTTATTTGATTTGCTATATTTACAAAATCCCCTTCTTATATGTTTTGAAGTATTTTTTGGCCCCTGAAACGCATGAAAAATGTCCGCAGATAGTGGTAGCAGACTGCCTTGCGCTAACACAGCTTCATCTGTTCACACAAACAAAACCAAAAATATACACATGACGGATGAACAGCCAAAGCCAGCAGAAGAATAGAAAAATGAAATTGGGTTTTGATAACTCTAATGAAGGATTTTGAGGGAAAAGATGTGGTCACGTCTAAGGGGATGAATTGATTGAAAAGTACTGCAAAGTGTCACTTGAAGTTAAGAAAATATAAGGTGGGGGTAGCGCTGTCAAAGTAGTGTTAGAAGGAGTATAGGATTTTCACACTTCTGCATTTGTCCCCCTGGTTTATTGGGGTGCTTGTAGTGAGAGTGAATGGGTGAGAAGGGGGGAGAGTGAGACAGTCAACAGTGTATGTGTCAACACACTGAAGCGCCGCTAAATCCATTCTGACGGGCTTCACTCCCTGCCGCCAGCTAAAAGGACGGCATCGGCAAGAGCAAAAAGCAACCCCCGGAGATCCTTGCTTAATTTCATCACCGTAAAGTGGCTTTTTATTATTATTTATGTGTCGGGAGGAAGATGGCAGAGTCTCCGCTGCTTTGGAGGACAAGTCTTTTACTCCTTGTCAGCTCTGTAGATTGCTTTAAATACATGATATGCTGCGGATTACTACATTTGCCACTTGTGTGATCACATATTGATATTAATACGAGCTGGAAATTACCATGATAGCATGTAATGTTTTTGTGGCAGTGTATTCCTGGCAATCTTTATGTTGGAATCTTACCTTGGACCCTCCGTATCATAATTAATAAACGCTATAAAGCTTGCAAGGCAAATGCACACTCAAGAACAAACGCACTTGCACAGTTATTCTACAGTTGTTGCTTGCTTTTCTAAGTTTATATGATGTTTAGCTGAATGGATTTGTTCATTATCTTCATTTTGGCATTGCATAAACCATCTTTTTCTTGCACGCTTCATAACTCCTGCAACCAAGATTTATAATTAATATCAAGAGTAGTATTTTGACTATTTAAAATCCTGACATTCCGAGGTAGAAAGTTACACAATTCAGCTCGCAACCGTTGAGGACGATTATAAAAAAAAGTTTTGTTAAATTCAAAGTACAGGGCCATACAAGTGTCGCTCATATTGTAGCTCCTCGGATTAAAAGGAAAACAGCAGTGACTGGAGTAATTGAGTAGAGTGTCCGTGCTTTGCAAACTAATGCAGCGCTCTGGCCCTGTCTTCCCCTGTGGCCCTTCTCCCCTCCCCTTCGCCCCTACATACCCCCCCAACCCCCCCCCATCGCCACCACTTTTCACTGGAGGCCATTGTCTGGGCCATATTGTCTGTCCCTAGAGAGCCTTGATAGCCGTGTCTCCATCTATGGACTGAAAGAGGGGGGCCGGCGAAGGCAGAAAAAGGGAAAAAAAAGCAACTCAAAAATACCAGAAGAGTAAAAAAGAGACCTCTGGATCAGCTGACCCAAACCACAAGCCAATCAGGCAAAGGCGGGTTACATGGTGTTGTCTGTGCGTAAGGGGATAGGAGAGGATGGGAGAGTGAAGGGGAGAAGATGTGATAGAGCTAACAAGAGTCTGGTCATATGACATGGGGGGGTCACAGTTGAGGGGTCACAGGTCAACTCGAGGTATTACATTGTCAACAGTGCAGTGGCATGTGCCCCTATCCGCGGTTCACTTCACTGTGGGTTCATTAGGCCTAGACGGAATAATTTACTCTTGTGACAAAAGTTTAGCATTTTATTTTGTTTGTGTTTAAAAAAAAATAATAATAATAATTGTGAGCCGTAATTAAAATGTAGTTTTTGGTCAGATATTTCCATGCAGTTTGAATGTAGCTGTCACACATTGCTGAAAAACAGTTCATTCTATTTGTTGTAACGTGTGTGTGTGTCTTGGTCTTAAAG
Organism: Periophthalmodon schlosseri; assembly: GCA_000787095.1. NCBI lineage: Eukaryota > Metazoa > Chordata > Actinopteri > Gobiiformes > Gobiidae > Periophthalmodon > Periophthalmodon schlosseri. The sequence goes on from KN485140.1 coordinate 38,873, forward strand.
TTTTTATTTTTCTATATTTTAGCTGTGGTTTGTAGATTCATTATGTAGAAATGCTAATTATAAATGGGTTGATAAGTATGAAAAAGTTAAGAGCAGTACTGGTGACGGCTCAGCATAAGGCTCTCTCTGTCTGAGCTAAACTGCATTTTAGGCTTAGTTGGTTTGACTTTAGATTTCTCTGAATTATGACCAACTTCGATTAAGTGGAAAAACACATTATGAACGGACATTCAAAACAAATTACAAGCCTTTATGATAACGTTGAGACAGCGCGTTAGCAGTACCAAACATGAAACAGAACCTTTTTGTATTGGGACAGTGAAAGGGCGATTTTGGACAGCGCTCCTGTCACATGTCCCGCTGTCCTCCCCTCCATCTATCAGGCCAGTCTTCTTGTCTTACACTAATCCCACTGTGTCGCCCCCTTTTAAAAAAAACACACACACTCCTCTCCTACCTGCCCCCCCCCACCCGTCCCGTCCACAATAAGAGACAGTGTTAGAGCAGCTCGGAGGTCCCTTTTCGCCCCGCTACAATGAAACCTCTGTGTTAGCAGGTATAGAGGAGGGAGGAAGAGGAGAGATGGGGGGTAGTTGTTGACCATTTGGGCTGAGGTGGAACGGTTTTCAAAGCGAGAGGAAGAGAAAGCAGCCAGCTGTGAGTGTGCGCGTATCATTTATGTGCGATCCGAGCCAAGTCGCTGACACTGAGACAAATGTTGGAAGTGTTTTGTGAATTGTCGGTAAAACGGTGAAATTTGGGTCACATGATAAATGATAATTTATAGACATGCTGAACACTGAGGATATGATATTATTAGCCCTGTTTTGATGTACTAATTTGACACAGTTCAAAATCAAGTTGAAGTTTACCATTTATTCGTCAAACTGCTATTACCGTGGGACTAGACTGCATGGACAAACTACCTTATCTGGGTTTGAACTCAAAACATTTTTAAATTAGGAGTTTGAAATGGAAAATTATCTGTGCAGATCTGTATTAACGAGATGCAGTTTCTTATCATGTTGAATGCATGTGATGATATTGCCATGGCGATACATTGTTTTAGCGATTTGCTGTGCGTCCTACAAAAATGTCTGAATTAAATGAAGAATAAACACTTTTGACTCCCAAACTCACCAGGGGTTCGAACTTGGGCGACCGGATGCTCCCCTGTCTCCTCTCGTCCTGAACACCACTCTCTGCCTGTCCCTCTCTCTTTCTCTCTCTCTCTTGTTTCTTTCTTGCTTTGTAGCTTTGTCCCGAGCAGCACTTGAGATTTTCCCACGACTTGTCTCTCTTTAGTTGTGTTCTGATGAAGCACAGAGCAAAGCACAAGTCTCAAGTTAGCATTTCTCACTGTTTTTCTGCATTCTTGTACGTTTACCACACAGACTTCAGTTGTAAATTGTGAACGCTGGGCTCTCAGTCGCTGCTTAAGGCTTTGGTAATAAAACTCATTGTGATAAATAGTAGGGATGCACGATAATATTGGTCACTGATAATTATCGGCCGATAATGACAATTATGACGTCACACCGATAATTCTGATAATACATTTTTCACTGATAATCTAATCCGACAATTAGAAGCGCAATAAACACAGATTCAGCCGCTTTTCCTCCGAGGTTTTCTCCCTCATAACGCTCACTCTGAGCCCCAGCTCCACCCCCTGCTCCAGCCGCACACACAGAGCAGCCCCGGGTCAGAGGCAGAGAGCGGAGGATGCATGTTTACATATACAAGCTTCTTTTACGTTTGGAGGAAAGATATTTCAGCCAAACTGCTTTGTACCAGCCCCACGACACAGGAGAGGGGGTTCAGGCTGCTCGCTATAGATCTAACAAGTCATCTAAAAGTTTTCACTGTGACACTGAGTGAAAACACGAGGCAGCCGAGACTGTGACAGTCTGTGCATTAGTGCTGCAGCTTGACATAGATGATATCAGGCTGACAAGCTTGGACTATGCAAGGATCTAGTTGTATTTTACTTCTAAATCAAAGGAGATAATGCTTCGTGCAGCGAGAAGAGTTTGCCAGTTTGAGCCGCTGCTGTGACCATGTGCTCCGTGTGCAGACGGGAAAACACGTGGGTCACGCAGACGCGTTTTGCTAAACAGCCCAATGCAGGACGGCGTACAGACTGTCTATGTCTGCCTCTCTCTGCTAACTTTCTATATTCTTTCTATATTCTTTCTATATCTATATTCACATTACACAGTGTGAACAATGTCGTGTTAAAGGGGCAACCACGGTCCTGCGGGCCCGGCCCTTCCTCTCTGTGTTGCACAAAGCATGAAACCCACAGATAGAATATGGCTTATCTGAAGCATATTGTTAATAATAAGGGCAACAGCAAAATAAAACAAACAACATTTACAATGTAGCAAGAAGAATTAATGTAGACCTGTATGAAACATTACCTGGACACAGAAGTCAATCATTAAATTATATTGAGTTTATGAGCAGACTACAGCCCAGTATTGTTACTTAAATGTCATATTTTTTAAGACTTTATATGTATTATATGGTCTGCTTTAGTCACATTTAGGCCTATAAACTAAAACAAACATAAAAAACAAAAAAACAAAAACAAAAATATTTTACATTTCAAAAATCAGGTATTATTGGTTTTACTTTATCGGTTATTGATGACACTCATCTTCAGATTATCGAGTATCGCCTCAGTTGACAGTTCCATTAGCGTCCATCACTAATAACTAGTACATTATAAGACATGCATGTGCTGGTCAGGGTATGGATTCTTATTGGACTAAAATGTATTCAGTTACAGTTTAATTGTAACTTTCTTTATGATTGCTTGCCTTTTTATTGGCCAAAATTAAATGGCCAGAATACACAACTGAATATTCTCGTGTTGATTAACAGTTTCCTTGTGACTCCTGACTAACTGGATTTATTTGTACAAACCAAGTTCTTCTCTAGGAAAGTCATTAAAATCATGTTAAAATCAGGTGATTGACAGCAACACTCATGGACTGTGGATCTGGATTGTGGGCAAGTTTGTTTAGATTTCGAGATAAATGGTTTTGAGAAAAAAATATAAGTGGCGCACCCGTATGTAGCAGTCAGTCACATTAATAAGAACCCTTTAATTTTTATAGACACAAAGCTGTAAAAGTAAGTTTGTCTTTATATGTCTGCTTTATACTGAAATTCTACTAAAATCTATATATGGTGAAATATGAAAAATGTCTGAATAACCCAAAGTGTGCGCAGTGATGTCTCTATGGTGACTCAAGCGATGAGTGGATAAAGACAGAGGTAGTCCCAGAGGCAGCATGTGTTTTGCCTCCCTCTCTCTCTCTCTCTCTCTCTCCCTCTCTCTCTCTCTCTCTCTCTCTCCCTCTCCGCGACTCCACACTCGAATGACTGTTCCTGGCCCGTGTGTGGATGATTAAGAGCGGTGACTTTAGGTTGTGTGTCACTGCCTTTTGTGGTGGGTCCGGACAGGAAGCGCGGCGCAGGCTGTCGGCAGTCAATTTAGGGCACCAAACAGAGGATGCTTTGTGTGTGTGTGTATGGAAGGGTGTGTCCGAGGAGGCTACAGAGACTAGAGTGTTCACATTTTCTTAGGAAGGACTTATAGGGAAAGTCATAGGGGAAAAAGCTGAAAAAAGAGGATAGTTAAAGTTTTTTTTTTTTTTTTTAAATCAATATTGTTTCTAATTTTGTATAGTGTAGTTCCAATATCTTAACAATGCGAAAAAGTGTCAGTGCCTTGGCAGACGACTACACTCTCTAAGTGCTGAGTTTTATTTCTACTTTCAATTACTACTATTTGCAGTCCCTTTATACTAACCACATCCTAATTTAGTACAGCATTACGATTTGATTCAGGCTTGACTAATTACCCTAACTCCTACCCCCCTAATTAAGTAGCTACTAAGCCTTCGTCATTCTTAATGAACTCTAAAATGAAATATGTTCATTATGAATTAAGTCTTTCTTCATGCTTTATTAAGGCTGGAAATAGTTTAGTTATTATCATTACTTTTGAATGGCTATATACAGTTGCGTGTTCCAATGATGCCTAAAAATATACATAACCATTGCTTATTGAAATATGTTATTGATTTAAAATTGTATAGCTAGCCTTAAGGTAGTAAATACATTTAGTACTACTCCCTTTTCTACCGCTAAGCTCTCTGCCGCCTCATACAAGTAATAGACTATCCACAAGTACTCCATGCAACCTGAACTACCACTTATACTACAGCCAATACTCTTTAAGTAACACATGGAATAGCAATAACTGTCTCCTTAGTCCACGTTAATCCACCTCCATCCAACCGAGACGCTGCCCCAGTCTGCCCCCGCACCACGGTCCCCCCGCACTCTTCCCACTGTTCAGAACCAGGCCTATAAATAGATATTAGGCAGTCTCCTTAAGATTGTGCTGCGCTCAGAGCTGGAGGAGCAGGGGAGGGAGGAGCAGAGACAGAGAGACATTCTTACAAACAGCTGATTGTGTAAAGAGGGAACAGTCCGTAAGACAACACCGTTATAGCGAGCCATGTTAAAATAGGTTTGTGGGACGGACGTCATAAAGTGAAATTAGTGATTGAAATAAAGCAGCTATTCATTTCAATGTATTATTTATGGCTTCATTGCAGTATGCAGTGCTATGCCAAAATCGCTCTAAACTTCTAAGCATGCGGTTGTGCCCAGTCCTGAAATTATTTTTCTGGCCCCTTTAAAAATAATTAGAAAATGAAATAAAAGAGGTGAACTGTGGAACTTTTCATGTGGAGGGTCTTCCATCTGCTTGTCTCCATGGAGATATCGTTGCTTTATCTGGCGTTGAACGTATCTATCTTCTATTGCCAAAAAAACACCTACAAACAGAGATGTGTCCACAGATTTGACCTAACTGTGCCTGCATCACCTGGTTGGCTCAATGGAAACTAGCAGGCCAGAAAAGTTACATAGAGCACCTTTAAAGTAACCATTCTAGCCTCTGCTATTTAAATGACAATGAGATGAACTTAAGATTCATTCATGTACTTCTTAGATTATTGTCAAAAGAAATAGTTCTCTAAAGTTGACATTTGCTCAAAAAAAATAGTAGAAACCAATCTCATTTCCAAGCAGTGCTCAAAATCCTAAACTCATTTGTGTATCCCTCCACCTTTCCTCATTTACAGGTGATTGGCGGAAGGATACAGTGCTCTGAAGTAAGGCCCCAACTCACCTTAAAATAAATGTGCGCTCTGGAGATAGGTTTTGAAAGCTTTGGTGTGACAGACATCAGGAAGCGAAAAGCAGTGCCATAAAGCGGGTGATAGCGAGGAAAGCATTTGTTTAAATTCGCGCCTGAGGTGTCATAAGGATGTAAATGTTTCGCTCCCAACGCAAAACGCCCGGGGCTCCTTATCTGGCAACGCCACACATACCACTGAACTATTTTGATATGGCCTTTTTATTACCCAGGAGCAGCGTTTTTCAAAGATCCATGCACCTGACTGACGGATGGCCACTTCTGAACAAGGTGTTTTAAAAAGCACAAAGTAGGGCTGTACGATTTGGGGGAAAATATCTAATTGCTATTTTTCTGGACAAGCATTGCGATTGTGATTAGATTTGTGATTGAACTTTGAACTGCCAAACTAATGCAAGAACCACTTTTCAGACCATGTTGGTACAGATCTAAACTACAGGGTTAGCTGTTTTATGCCGAATAAGATGTTTGTGGAAAAAAAATGATCATACTTAAAAAAAATTACACCCTTTACGATTTGCTAATTGCGTCCATTCAAATTGTGATTTTGATTAGATTGCGACTAACTTGCAGCTAGGACAGAGTGTCACCGCCGTAGCACTTAGGAATGAGCCTGCTTGTGGCTTATTTTTACTCTAAATGCCATCATATTTGTGGAGTACTTGAAGTAATGGCATGTAGTTTAGATGCACACACACACACATATGTACAGTACGTGCACAGCAGTGGAATTCTCCGGAGAAGGCTCCCACGCTCCCTGAAAGCTTGTTCTGAGGAGAGGAGTTAACAAGAGCAGTTAGCACCATGATTATGTTAGCAGCCAGACACACAGACCAGCGCTAACTCTGTGTGTGAGTGTGTGCCGTTTATTACACAGCCTTTTGTCTTAAACACTCAAGTCGCTGCCCTGTGTTTTGGTCTGGTATCATTTTCTTTTAAATTGCATGTATTTCAAATTGGAGAAATGGATGGATTATTATTTCTTTACTTGATTTAAATGTTTTAAGGACTCAAGAGTAGACTCAAGTAGAACCCTTGATAGTAGTTATTCACACTTGATAGACTCCTATGGATATGAGTTAAAAAGTTGATGCCCAAAGCAAAGATTTATGTTATTTGGCTGGTTGAAATTGTACTATATATGTTGGGTTAAATTATTTTTGAAACCATCTTTGATTTGATAAACTAATACCGTGGAGGTCTGTCCTGTCCAGGGTCAAGGCATAATGCTAATGGTATAAAGCTGCTCTAAGTGCTATATGTCATTTAGTCTTTCCAATCTAAATTTTTACCCCAATTTTCCTTGATCTTGGCTCGCGTGCGTAAGCTCACAGTGTGTATTTAAAATGTAAGCTGGCCACTGCTGACGTGCCAACTCCAAATGGTTGATTACATGAGCCGCGGTGAAGACAGGGTTAAACAGCGGCGTTAGCGATTACAGTCCGGTTAATGGACGTCCGGCACTGTCCGATTAAAGACTTAGTGCGGGACATATGTGATATGAGAGGGATTTAACGGGGGAGCCGCTAATCATCAAAAAGCTAAGGGGAAGTGATGCTCTAATCTGGCTTTAGCTCTCACCGTGTACTCCCTGTGTGTGTGTTTGTGTGTGTGTGAAGACAAACAAACCATTAGACTTTTAAGCCCACTTTACTTTGGGATATTTGGACATGAACAAAATGACCAAGGTTAGGGGTGCTGTTACATGCGATTTGGGACAATGTGGATTTAGGTTTGAATGCAAGTGAATGGTTTTGATTTGTATAAAATACATTTAGTGAAAGACTATATTTTAATCTATGTTAAGATCTTTTTGGCACTTTATATGCATGTTTTATGCCCTCTGGAGTTGCTATATTTGGGCATTCTGGTTCTGGTTGATTCATCGGAAAAAACTAAAATTAGATATCCCGCTGATAGTAGACAAGGTGGGTGAAGTGCCTTGCCTAAGGACACAACAAGAGCAGAGCGATTGCCGCGCCGCTGTGGCATCTGGTATTCCCATATGGTCTCCCATCCGAGTACTAACCAGACCTGGCCTTGCTTAGGTTCCAAGGACTGACAAAATCAGGCTTTGACAATCATAATAAGTTTGCTTTTGGGGAGAAATCATGCAAATCACGACCCTGACCTGTGATCCCAAAAGCCTTACCCTTTTCTTTTTTAATCCTTTTCACTTTGGTCTTCATGACAAGTAACCAAAGTACCCTGCACACCTGCTGAGCACAACTAGAGTTATAGCACTACAAAGTAAGACAAGAGGAGAGGCAGAGGATTTACAGCAGAGAGGAGCTGTGAATGGGACGTCCCATTTGGGGATGAATTTTGAACAAGCCCAGAGGAAGACAAGAGAGAATAGTTGTGTACAGGTGAAGAGAGCGAGGACTGGAAACATGAATTATAAAGTTTGAGAAATATATATATATATATATATATGTGTGTTCC
>KN485140.1:46602-57812 GCA_000787095.1 Periophthalmodon schlosseri
CTGCCTGGACCAAGCTAACATTAAAGTTATGTGCTTTGATAAAGTGATTTCAAACATGACAGATTTGACTCGACAGTGATCTGAGAATTTGTTCAAAATATAAAAAACGTGTACTTGGAAATCAGTAGTGCCTTGTCTAATAGTTTCACTTCAGTAGTAAAATATTCCTTTATTTTAGCTGACTCTACAAATTGCAGCAGTTCTGTTATTCTTCATAGCACAAAGGCTCTACACACAGTTTTGGATATTTTTACATTAATGGCTTAACGTCGGTACGTGACCTTCCCCTCTCTAAAAGTCGGTCTGTGTGGTTATGTGATGGATAGAGTGATTAAAGTCAATAAATGAATCCGCCTTGTTTTAAAGATGTTAGTGTGTAGTGTACTGCTGCTGACCAACTTCCCATGTGTGAGTGACTATGACTGGGCAGAGAGGTGTGCAAGAGGCTGGGGAGCGTACACGAGGGTGGGGAGCGTGCACGAGGCCGTGGAGCGTGCACGAGGCCGAAACAAAAGGCTTCAGTGTAGGAGAATGAAAGAGGTAAAGTAAACAGTGTTGAAGACAGACCTGCAGTGTTCAGCCCCTGTTCAGTGCATGTGTGTGTGTGTGTGTGTGCGCGCATGTGTGTGCGTGCGTGCGAGTGCCGCGTGGCTCCAACCCTAAAGTTTGTACAGCTGGGTTTGCCGCTCGCTCCACAGTGTGTCAAATAACACACCTCAGTTTTGTACTGTCTCGTAAATGTTATCGCAAATCAATATGAGACTTAAAGCTGGGACAGGCTCTTTTGTTATGGCGCCAACGGAAAGTGCTCGAGAATATGTCAGTTTTGTACTTTAAACAATCAAGCAAACCAGTGTAGTTGTTTGCCGAAGTTCGCAAAAGTAAACTGGACTTTGATATCGTACTTTTTGTTTACTGACTTCAGTTTAATTTTCAGTACTTTAGGTACAGTGATATTCTTGGCATGATCGGTAAGCTTATGCAGGTTTAATCGGATACTTTTAAGTGCGTACCTATAGTAAATGTCTTTGTATATGCAGTCTGAGAACTCAAAGAAGCAGTTATAGTTGCATATAAGTGGTCTTTAGTGCAGTGAAAGGTTGCTCTCTATGCACAAATGGATAACTGTTTGGAAATATGCAGGGTACAGTCATTTACTATGTGTCTGGACCGGTGGTGGAACGTAACAAAGTATTTAGTTTTACTTCACTACATTTGAGAGCAGGTATTTGTATTTTCTACTCCACTACATGGCCTGAAAAGTAAAAAGTGCTTTTCCTATGATTTGAGGTGTTATTTATACCATTTTTGTGGCAACATCCTGACTAAAGTTTTCGACTTCAAGCTTCGGCTTTAAGCAAACAAAAATAAACACACAAAATGCATAAGAAAATTTAAGAAATGCATTACTTTTACTTTTTACTCTTAAAGTACAATTTTAAACAGGTACTTAAAAACATTTTTTCATGTGATACTTTCATTCGAGTAACTTTTTGCCTCTGTATCAGCAAAATTCACCACTGGTCTGGACCTATTTTGGGCATTCAAGATTAGGGCTGCACCATATTGGAAACAATTGCAATATGCGATATGGCATTTAGAGGGAACCTGAACTATATTCTTCATTCTACGACGGCTAAATGATGCAAAACTGAACTTAAGTCGCTGGAAATCCTAAACAACAAACTGACAAAAACATCTTGCATATTCTCTGAAAATATACTTTCTTTGATTTAGGCCATGATTTTCGACCCATAAGACATTGCAGTACCATAGCATAGGCATATCTGCATACAATACGCCTACTGCACCTCGAGGTTCACCTGTATATATTGTCCCTTAAGAGTTCATTGTCTGTAAGTCAACACTCACGTCATCTGTCATTTATGGCCTGTTTGTGCTGAGCCAGCCCCAGAGCACAGAACAATACAGATAAAGGTGATTATGTGATTTGTCTGCACTTGGAAAAACTCTGTCACTTTGCCTCATCATTTTTCAAGGTGTAAACTGTGAGAAAGTCGGAGCACGCCCTGATAAGAAACATTCTGCACACTTGGCAACCAAAGGCAATGGCATTATGGCTTCAAGTGGAGGGTTGCAATGCTTTCTTGTGAATTGTCCCAGCTCATTGGAACTTAAAAGTTTCACACTTACGGTATAATAGCACTAACATTATGATTGAAACGTTTAGATTGTTGGGTGGAGTTGGCTCAATGTATATTTATGTATTGCCTCATATATTTGTATGTTGTTGGTAATAATATGGACCAGATGGACAATTACAATTACTTCTAGCTAGATTGACCTTTGAACTGTGGCCCATTGGAACTTGGATAACAACTGATCCCAGTTATTTCAATCATTTTTTAGAATTTGGTGATTGTTTAAATGACAAAAAACATGCCTACAATATGGAAAGCCATACTATGAAAGTGGCAAGAGGCTTGGCAAAAAAAATAAATAAAAAAATCCCAGATACCAACTAAAGTAGATATTACTTTGAACAAGCATCAATACTTAAAAAAAAAGATTAAAAACGAAACATAACAAAACAAAAACACACATAAATTGAACAAATCTGGACATTTCCTGAATAGATCAATTTGGTTTTGAACACATTAGAATATTAAAGAAGTTATTATTATTTAGTGTTGAAAATTGCATTGTTTTATCGAAGTATCGAGCATTACTCTTTGTATCAAAATTGAGTTTGAAATTTTAGTATCATAGCAACATTAATAAAACCGTGATACACTTCAGTTCTGGCGCTAACCCTCATAAGCTATCACGCTAAATTCAACTTATACTTTCTCTTCCTTTCTATTGCCTCCATTGAGTGTAGCTCTCAACATTGTTTGCCTTTCCACTGTCATAAGGTAAATAAGCAATGAATTAGTGGCCGGGCTGCTCCCAGGAACAATGCCAGATGTACAGTCCAGAGGAAATCCAATAGAGTCAAGAGTGTAATCAGGTTAGCGCAGACAAGCAAGGAGAGAACGGCAAGACGGAGCAAATCAGTGACAGGCGAGGTACAGTGGAGCACTGGATTAGACCAAAGACATGATAATGCTGAAGACAGGGCCTAGGGAGTAGGACAGGATGACTAAGTGCACTTGCTATGACACCTTCAAGGGGTAGTTTCAAGGAGTGGGAGGCGTTTGTGATTTAAAAGCTGTTAAAGTGACAATAATGAAAATGTAATTGCATTGTTGTGAATAAGCCGTAAGCGTACAATGGAATTAACGGGATGCAATCAGTTTATACCCGGGGACCACTCTTGAGAGGTAAAGGAAGAAAGTTGATGGTATAAGGTTGTCAAAAGTATCAATAAGCAGATACTAATCAATACTAAACGTAGTATCAAAACTAGATATTTATTTGAAGCATCAGAAGGCTATGAAAAAAGAAAGACAATATGATAAATAGGACAAAATTATGTCTTTTCTGAATAGTTTTAGTAGGCTATAAACACTATATTAGAACTAGTATAACTACATGGTAACGATTTCCCTTTCTACGATCAAAATTTGGGGATTTTGTGAATGTATCATGACAACACGAGTTGCCAAATATTTGATATCTAATTCATGTTGTTAATTTTAGTGCAAAATATAAATAAGAAACACCCTAAACTTAAAAACACAAAGGTTCGGGTAGGAATTCTTTGACATGGTCCCTGTTCAAATGCAATTATGTAATTATTATGCTTAATTGACCACTCAAAACACTTAATTTCACTCTGTGCTAATGAATTTGTATGGCCTTATTCCCCTCTGCTGCAATTAGCATTCATTGGATATTGTTCATTAAGAGAACAAGGCAAACCATTCAAAGTTTACCTATTATTACAAGACCTGACACTAGTAACCCAACGATTCAGTCAGATAGTGTTGTACTAGAACACTTCTCACACTTGTTTGACCTCTGAAATAGCCCTAGACGTGCCCCAAACATCATGCTAGTTCAACTGATTATTCCCTCTCTTCACCTTCTGCCTGTTGAATCTGATTGAAGACACCCTCAACTGTGATCCAGTCGCCTGTTGCATGTCTCTGTATCCCCTCTCTCTCTCCTCTCGTCTCTCTCGCCTCATCCCTTCATCCACACCGCGTTCACTGCCTATTACTAAGGGTCATAGTCGCACTGGCTTCAAGGCTGACAAGTGCATCTGAAAGCACTCAGGCGACGCCGAGAAGCACATTAAATTCTATTATTGCCTCGTAGTCACTGCATCCCTATTCAGCTGAAGTACATGGAGGCAAATTTACCTTGTGAGACACAGAGTTCACCTAATAGACATGGCTTTATATCCTTCTCTTTTTTCCATGCAAACAAAGCCACAGTAACAAATGCAAACAGCAGGGCCCTCGTGTTGCTAGCTATTTTCTCCGCTTCCCCTATTGTCCGCAGGTTTTCATAAACACATTATTGTCACTGCGCACACTGCTCAGTCCCTTTTTCACTCCTTCTGCTTTTCCTCTAAAAAGCCCATTGTCAAGACATGGTCATTTCCTCCACAATGCCAGTGCAAGCGGGCTCCATTTGCAGTAATGGCCCGTCTTTGGAAACATGAGTGTTGAATAGCCCCGGTGGTAAACATACTGTAAGACCTGAGAGTGGATTTGAAGGCCTGCCAGAGAGCCTCCGCACTCACACTGAACGCTCATCTGTCAAAGCTCAATGTGCTACCAAGACAAACTCCTTTGTAGAGCCCGAGTTTACTCCAAAGACTACTGCTAGGACTCCAATAAACAACTAAGTGAGAGGACATGTGGTGATAGAGACGAGGTGTCCGAAACGGCTAACTTGTCCCTATAAAGTCTTTTGGAGTGGGGCAGAAGTTCTAATGTATCTGAAAAAATTCATCCAGCGTAACAGGACATTGTATTGCTTGTATTCAAAAAACCGCATGGCCAAATAAAGTTTCCTTTTGTTTTCAATATTTGTATATCAATTTGCATATGTTCTTACATACACAACAGCTATTATAGTATCTAATGTATCACATTTTTCTTTCCTTTCATTGATCAACCTCAACTTTTTCTTTTCAAAAACTAAACTGAAATGACTTTAGGTATTGATTTCATTAAAACACACCAGACATATTTTAAAGCATTGGCATTTAACACAAAAAATAGGCCAACTTATTTCCCCAAAGTCTGAACTCTTCTCTAAACTATATGCTTTTACTGACAGAGGTTTGGCTGTCGACCTCTCCATTAAAAAGATTCAATCGAATCATTGATGGTTAGACATGACGGAATCTCGATATTGATTCAAATTAGATTAATTGCACAGCCCTAATCTAATGTAATATCAAGTATAAAAGTTTCAAAGATTTTCCAAAATACTAAAACTATTGTGCCCTGAAAATCCCCACACTTACTCCAGTTGTGGTCTTGTTATATCATCATTTGAATAATACTCACTTGGCCCTCTCATGTTCCCCTCTATCTTTTCCAGGATGTCTTCCAAGCGACCAGCCTCTCCATATGGGGGGACAGATGGAGAAGTAACCATGGCAACCAGCAGACAGCGCATGGATGACGAGGAGAGTGAGGGACTGGGCGGGGTCATCCACCTGCCCCTGGCCTCGTACTGCAGCAAAGTGTCCCCCAGATCGCCCTTGAACCGCAGCTTGGACAGCCCTCCCAACACAGTAAGTGCACTTGGCCATGCTATTTGTAGATAATGTATAGGCCTATCTCTGTAACCTCAGCTTGCTTAAGGCAGAGTGGTAAAAATGTGGCAGCCTTACTGTGCCAATGACTCCAACCACTGTCAAACACACACATCCATACAGTAACGCAAGAGACATTGGAGTGTTGGGCCCGAGGACACAAGAACAGTATGGTGTAAGCAGAATTGCAAAACGTCAAGTCAAAGCAACTGCCACCTCAAATAGATGAGTCAGACTTTTGATAATATTAGCCATATAACTTTCTGTACCCGTTTGACAAAGCAGAATACTCAAGTGAGTTTTCAGCTGTGTAGTTGCAGATCAGGTTCTTCACTCTGTTCAGAAGTTGCTTGGAGCAGCTTTAATGGATGGAGACAGTAGTTGATGACAGGAAACATGAGAAAGAGGGTATGTAGTGCAGCAAATGGCCCAAGCCAAGAGTTGAACCATGGCCACAAGCTATACCGGACGGGCCAACAAGGGATTCTGAAAGACACCCCTTCTTATTTTCTCTGAGAAGTACAGTATTAGAACTGCACTAACTTTTCTGGTGGAAGATAACCAGCTTGTCTCCATGGAGATGTTATTGCTTTGTTTCTCCATGGAGATAGCTAAGTTCAATGCTACACTGTTTAATATTCAAGGCAAAGCTATAACATATCCATGGTGACAAGGTGATTGCACACTCTCCACCAGAGAAGTTACACAGAGCATCTTTTAATTCAAATAGTATTTTTTTCTATCGTCCAAATTTACCAGTCACATACTACTTTTAGCATGCTTTCCTTTGGACACCCGCGCAGCCAGACACACAGTAGTCCGTTAAATGCTTGACAAAACTGACACTCGGGTGTTACAATGGTGATTGAATAGTTAACCTTTTCTTGGACAAAGCTCGACTTGTTCTAGTGACAAACAACTTAGCCCCAAAAGAAGAACAGAATACTGAATGTCTGCCATTGTTCCACGTGTTTGTCATGTCTCGTTCGTCTTCTTTGTTAAGTTTATTGGTGCAGTGCATTGTATAGTGATGGTGTGAGGTCATGCTTTTTACGGCATCTTGGGTTCTACAACCCACTGACCCCATAGTATGTGTGAATGACAAAGGTTGCATACGTGTACTGCCATGTTGAAAGCTAAACTAAATAATAAACTAAAATCAAAGGAAATAATGCGACCCAGCCATCTTTGTATATAATGTATACATATTTAGTGTTATGATTATTGTGAGAGTAAACATTGCCATTTAGGGATCATTCACGATAACTGACACCATGATCAAATAATAGGAATAATGTAAATCCATAATTTACTTTCTGAATGATAACATTAATGTGCCATCAGTATATGAGTATTGATTATTTTGAAGAAGAGATTTTTGCTTTTGAAATTTTCACGATTATTATATATTATGTCATAGAATTATACTGATTTATATTGACTAATCATAGTTATTATATATTAACAGACTAATATTGACATTACAAGGAGCAATTACTGAATATGCCAATATGTAGCATGCAAAACCCACAAAAGTTTGACGACAAAGTAGACCACAGATCCCATTTTCATTGGTTGTATAGTTATAGTTAAGTATAACTGCACATTAAAAAATCGTATTTATCGGATTAGCTTGCTCCCAAAGAGCGAGACTGCTACTTAAGTTACCCACAGAAGAATTTATAGTGGAAAGCTATGCTAGATCAGGTTTACCTTAACAATTCAAATCATGGTGAAGTGAAATGTATCACTTGATTATGACGCACCATATGCCTTAATATAGGGAGGTATGTTGGCATGTTATAGACTGAGAGACAGCTCTCCTCTCAGCAATTCCCTTGACCCCCTCTGACCCTGGTGACTCTTCTCAAACCTATAGCGTCGATACAATAGCTAAGCAAATGTCACTTTGCATTAGCATGTCTTAAGTTACCTATGCTGCTATTCTGGCTGCTCATTATTGGCTGCTTGCTTCTCATCTCTCCATTGGCCATCTGCCCTCAGCATACCTTTCCATCCAGCTCTGTGCCACTGTGTGTTTGAGTGGCTTAGGGCCGCGGGTGACCCCAGGCCAAAGACCCCAGATCAGATTAAGTTTGCGTTAATCCTAACCTATAGCATTACAGAGGGATAGTCAGCACTTAAGACTTCCACAAACACTTGACAAAGGTGTCCAGGATTGCACTCACGCATATTGTTCGACACGTTGCAGTGGAAAGTATTCAAAATCATTACGGCTATGACCTCTCCTGGTATCAACGTCTCTGCTTGCTTCAGTTTGGCAATATCTTTCCAAAGGTGTATACTTAAATGTTATATTTTTATACAGGAATTAATTTATATGTTTTAATTCCTTGAGCAAAGATTTTGAACAATGAATGCCATTCAAGCAGCCCTGCTGTTTTGGATATTTTTGCTTTTTGAACTGCTGCTGGAACATCATTTGCCTCTTTTCAAATTAAACACACATTTTGCATAACTCCTTTAAAAAAATAACAAGTTCAAGGCTACTCTTTTGGTATAATCATTTTTAACTTCTGCATTCTACCAGTCATGAACCAATTTGATAAAATAATGCGACTTGTATTTTGCTGGAGTTGGCGTTAAGTACAGCGTTGTTGTTATATGCCGTTGTTCTTTGTATGTCTTATGTGAAATATGAGTTGAGACCCAAGCTGTATGTACACGCTTATGGGGAGCTTTTGTTATTTGTGAGTGGCATTGTACGTTGAATTTTAAGGAGCTTGTGTCGGCTGCATGTGACCCAGTGTAAATTCTATACATGCGGTGTGACACATTGCAGTGTACAAGTGTGATTGGAGGACTTCAGGGATTGTTACTTGTAGCCCCTTTGTTTGTTTGACAGACTGTAGCTTTCATTGTTACGTCAGAGCTGGATGTAGTGCTTATATAGTCATATGCTAACGTGTAAACAACACTTGACCAATACGTTTTTTTAGATTTGTAGTCCTTTAGTCTTTTAGTCAGTGATATCCAGTGGTGGATGAAGTACTCAATTTTGTACCTTAAGTAAAAGTACAGATACAGAGGCAAAAAGTTACTCAAGTAAAAGTAAAAGTCCCACATGAAAAAATCCACTTAAATAAAAGTATTTAAGTACTCGTTTAAAAATGTACTTTTTCTCACAGATTTTGCTAAAGTGTTAAATGTAGTGATATTCATTAAAAATGATTTTGGTCAACAGTAGCAATACGAATCAATTTCTTAACTTGAACTCAAAACCTTTAGTCAGGATGTTACCACAAACATGGTAAAATAACCCATAATAACTCAAATCATATGAAAAGTACTTTTTACTTTTCAATCCAGTTCAAAAATGTAGTGGAGTAGAAAGTACAGATACCTGGTCTCAAATGTAGGGAAGTAAAAGTAAGAAGTACTCACTGTAAAATTGACTATTTAAAGCGCAGATACCAAAAAAATCTACTTATGGACACTACTTTACTACTCTTACTTCGTCACGTTCCACCACTGATGATATCTTAGTCAACCAAATTTTATATTAGTCATATAAGTATTTCATTAGGATAATAAGGATAAGGACAACAGTAGAAAAGAGAAAAAATGGATGCCTCTATACTTAAAGATACTGTTTACTAGCACTTCTCTGTACAGTTGTGGTAGCACTCTCTTGAAGGGCAGGTCAATACGGACTAAAGAATATAGAATAATATTGCGAATGTCGTTTCGAAGATACATTTCATTATTGAGTATATGGTTTATAATACAAATGCTGCAAAAAGAGCTGATTAGAAGAAGTTGTAATCATCCAAACAAGGTTATATCTCTGCACTTTTATGAGTACTTTTATATCAGTTTTTCGAATATAAACTTAACATCTCTCTTGAATTGGCATAATGATCGGCCATCCTTAATGTGGACAAACTTTCCAACTTTATCCTAACAGAAGATAAAATTGGAAATGTTGTTAAATATATTGAATGAGTGTATAAATAAATGTAAGTATGTATAAGTGTAATCCATGGCAGAACACAATGTTAATTCCGTATATAAATCTACTAATAATCTCCTTAAGCTTTCTGATATATGATCTAAATACCATTCACCTGTTGAAATGCCAGTGTTTTTCAGCCAGTGTTTGTATACCCCTCCCGTTCCCTCTCCCTCTCTGTAACCAGGACACACGCCTCCTCCTTTGATAACACACTTTGACCTTTCTCCCCTTATATACAGTTGATAAATCCCTACATGCTGTAAAACAATGAAAACGTGCTTAGGAGTGGTAATGCAACGCTAATTCAGTAATTAGCCCAGCTGATTAGCCTCCCACAGTGGACTCTGCGTGTGTGGCAGGTCTGACTGTAAACCAAAGTCCTGTTACTTCATCTCAGCACAGACATAACATAAACTCAGGCTGCACAGACAGTGAACATTACTATTAGGCACCTATCACCTAAAAGAACAACTTTAGCATTTGATGTACACAATATATATGTGGATCTTCTCTAGTAGTAAGTATAAATAAATAAATACATACATACATAATCAATTAATAATGCAATTGTTAAGAAATAAAAAAAGAAAAAAAAAGTTAGTTTCCATAAGTTTCAGAGTGATGAAACATTAGGACCGTTGCCATATTGATTAACAATTTAAGATGATAAAAAAGTCTTCATAACATTCTATAACAGGAAGTTGAAAACCGTTCATAGGTTCCTATACAGTCCTTCTACTTCAAAGTACTTGTCAGCTGATTTATCATATTGCTAGGCTCTAGTATAATAGGCTGTCCAAGGGTTTAAGTGGTGCATTATGAAGTGGCAAACCCGTGTGTGTGTGTGTGTGTGTGTGTGTGTGTGTGTGTGTGTGTGTGTGTGTGTGTGTGTGTGTGTGTGTGTGTGTGGCAGTAGGGAGTGGGGGCACTCTCCCAGCCCTTCAGCGCTTTGATTGTAAGGGAGAACGTGTTGGTGGCTTTAGACTGGAGAGGGGAGGGGTGAGCTGTGAGGGGGTTGCCGGGACCCTCTTTCTGTCCCGGGGCAATTGTAACGGAGTGATAGGGGCTAATATGTGAGAGGCTGACTTGGAAGTGAGGCGGCGGGGGGGGGGAGAGGGGAGACCAGATTACAGCTTTATCTTGTCATAGCAAATTACCACGGTGATAGAGAGGGAGGCGCCGAGGTACGTAGTGACCTCAGTGAAGCCTGCCACACTCAGGTTAGGGCACTTTATCGGTCCTGCCGCAGCTGTCCCATACACACATTTCAGAGGAGAGAATTACATGCTTTTTGTATAAGGATGCTAATGGTGTCATGACTACTTCTTTATGAATTTAGTGCCAAGATTGCTCAGGAATCTAAGCTAAAAAGATATTTGGAATTTATAAGGAGACCCACTCAAATTGTATATTTAGAAATATTGGTTCAAATGCACTGCTTTCTTCCTTCTCTCTCGTATTTGCAGGCATAAAAATCACTGAATATTTGACCCTAGTTTTAAAGTCAAGATACTTTTTACATATACTTTACCAAATGGTCCAATTTCAAACTTC
>KN485140.1:57923-80746 GCA_000787095.1 Periophthalmodon schlosseri
AAGGTCAAGCATTTTTGCCCCGTCTCCAAAATACAGCACCAAAAGTCCAAAGGTGATCTGTGCAGTAAATATTTGTCTGCTGACGCTTCACACATTCTTGTCAAATAAAAAAGCTGTTTTCACATCAGCCAGCGGCAAGCATCTTCTCTCATAAATGTGTTAATGGACAAACACTAATTATTTCAATAACAGGCTAGCCCGTTAGAAACTATAAAGATATTTCGTCAGGCATTATTTCTTATTCATTCTCCCCTCTCTCTCTCTCTCGCCTCTTCCTGTCTGATTATGTGTGTGTGTGTGTGTGTGTGTGTGTGCGCCTATGCGGGTTTGACAGATGTAACACAGTCATTGAGCAGTCTTGAGACGCAGTGGTCACACTTAATTTCTCATGCCAGTGATGCACTAATGAATCAACAGCGCTTGCCTGTCAGCCGCGAGGGTCGTGCTCAAATGTACCGCCGTGTCTTTTAGCCAATGTGCTATTTTAATACAGCTGCATGTTTTCAGATAAGGGACAACCAATCCTGTATAGAAGTGTTTTATTGCGTTTAATGCTCCTAATGACTAATAATGGCTTTTATTTTGGTGTTAATGTGTAAACTCATTATGCAGTCATATGGTAGTTTATTCAGGAGGTTGTGAATTGAATGGTGGACTTTTGTAATACCCACAACAGTATCTGAACAGTTATAATCATCACTTTTTGTTGATCATAATTAAAATAAGATATGCATGGTATTGAGTTTATTCATAAAAAAAAAAAAAAACTTAATGAGGTAAATTACAGGTAACACTTTATCATAACTACACTTCCCAGACTTAGTAACAACTTAATTAATACCCTAACCCCTAAATAGGGCTAGGGTATTAATAGGGTATTAGTTACTTTTAATTATTTAAATAATTTGATAGAAAGCAAAAAAAAAGCTGAAGTCACACATGGTTTTATTACATGTGGTCAAGATGATATAACCTTAAGTTTGCTCAACACTTTAAAGGTAATACTTATCATAAGTACATTTTCCAGACTTAGTAACAACTTAATTAATATCCTAAACTTTAATTAGGGTTAGGGTATTAATTAGTTATCTTTAATTAGTTATAACGTGTTTTTTCTGGGTCACCCCGTTATTTATTTTTAGTTTATCAACACATAAGACCCTTGATGCTTTATAACATTGTGTTAGTGTGAATGGCTCATAGACCAACACTCTCATGTGTGTTGTGCAGGGTTATAAGTGCACTATAGGCCTTTGCCAAGTCCTAAATCAAAGCAGCACAGTCGGAGCTCCTGCACATTGTTGAAGCAGGAGGATAAAAGTAATAGGCTGCTTGTCCCACCCCGAGGGCCCTGCGAGTCAAAACTGACAGCCTCTGTGTTTAGCCCTGGCATGTAAAAGGATTTAACGTGAGTGTGTGTGTTTGGCAATGTCCCGAAAGTTGTGCATGTCGGTGAGATTGGCAGCTCTGGCGTCTAACGAAAAAGTGGTACCCCCCTCCAGGATCGTCCGTGACATTTTCTGCTATGTGTGTGTATACGTGGATTTATTTATTTTTTAAGTCGCCGCATCCGAATCCAGTTCTTCCCACTGCCACATTGTCCACGCCTTCAACCACGACGTCGCGCCAAGGAATCAAATGTTTTTTCGCGCATACACCTTGCAACGCCCGGGACATGTCAAGATGTGGAAAGAAATAGACTGTCTTGTGTTGGGCAACAGTGAAGGAGGAAGGGAGGAATTGGAAAAAAAGAGCAGCGGCATCTGTGCTGGCTGTAGGAAAAAAATAGCGTTTTTTTCTTCATTTTCTGGCAAGAGTTAAGTGTTTTTAAAGCAAGCTCCCCTCACAGATGAGCTTAAGAAGACAAAAGTTGTTTAATTCGGTTCCATTGCAGAGGCAGTAAAGGGATAAAGAGAGTGAGGCGCAATTTTTACTTTGTTCCAGTCATTTGGAAGAGAATTGACATCTGCAAACTAAAGGCAGAACCGCCCACACTGCCAGCCTGCCACATAGGAATATAAATACATACATGCAGCCACACGCACACACCTACGGCTATGAGCACTCGCCGTGGCACAGACACACAACCCGCTACACATTTATAATAACATCACAACATCCACACAAGCCAAAAGTTCCCGTTAAGAATAAATGCATGTTGATGAGGAAAGTTTTGGGGGGAAGCTACGTTTTTGAATCACGACTCCACGGTGACAACATTTAACAAAACGCCACCTCTTTAGTAGTTTGGATCGCTATGTGTTGGACGGTGTAAAGGGTAGAAATGTCAACCTTTGCGCATGGATTATAAACTGGGAGGTTGATGTCAAGAGAAAAGGGAAAAAATGTAAGCTTAAGTTGCCTGGAGGATAAGACTTGTCTGTCTGGCTTCACATATAAATATTGTCACAGGCCCTAATGGAGAGGTTCTTTGAAGAAGCCAGGAGTCGCTGCTAATTCCCTATGATTGGAAAGTGACCTTCATTGTTGCCCCTCTCGCAAGATGACATCTCCCTGGCAGGTTTTTCGACAGGAGCTAAAAGATCTGGCAACCTCGCTAACCCGGACCTCCCCCTGCACCTTAGCATCCTATCCTATGCACCCCCACCATACCTCGTCTTCTTCTGTATATCTCCCCTGTATTTTGAATTTGTTTGTTGTTGCATCTAAAGAAAAGCGGCGAAAAAGAGTGCGGCAGTTTTAAGTAGGCACTGGATTAGATAAATGGGAAGTGACAGGTGTGACCGCTGCCTTCAAGATGTCTCTCTCTCTTTCTCTCTCTCTCTCTCTCTGTCTGTCTCTCTATCTATCTGTCAAGTCGTTCGCTCATTCACTCTAATAACATCGCCGCGGCTGCCGTCAGTTCCTCGACTCTTTCGTATTTGCATGTCGCGCTGATGCAACCTCGTAATCACAAAGCGGCTCATTTCAAGTGAGAATTTGCCTAATCTGAAGAGGACACAGGGTGAGTGAAATAAGACAAGAGAAAGCATAGGTAACACGTAAAGGTTAATTCACGCTGAAAGTATCTGAAGACAGCTGATACATTTACATGGCCCTTAAAAATAAGATGACAAGAATAATCATATAGGCCAATAATTAGATTATAGATGTATATATTAATGAATGGATGTCATGTACAATTGCCTATATATCAACACTGCGTCTCTGTTTCAATACAAGTAAGAGAACTCCTGGGGAATTAGTGAATTATTGATTGTGCTGACTTATTCAGAGTGTGCAAACAGACACAGCCCACAGACAGTTCGAGTGGAAAAAATGTCTAGTGATAATGGTCTTCTCTTTCGCTCTCTTTCTCTCTCTCAAAATAAAGTAAAGTAAAAGCAAAACATAATACACATAATAATAGTATGACAAGTATTTGTGTTCATTTAGGGCCTCACACATTTACCCAGGACAGTCCCAGTTTTGAGCCCCGTGTCCCCTGTCCCAGCAGATTTATTCAAAACCACTGATCTGCCCCAGTTTTAAACAAGAAATGCCCCAGGTGTCCCTAGTTTTGACCAATCTGAAAGCAGTAAAAGGGGCAATTTAATGTCATTTGTTTAGCTAAAATTCAGAAAACCTTAGAAGAGGGACTACAAGTCACAGAAGTCCCTCAGATTATTTTATATACTGACCCACAAGTGAGTCGAGAATGGACAGTGTTACGCTCTCTTTTCACAATTGTATTTATACTAACCATCCCAACCCAGTGAATCCCAGTTTTTATTTTGAAGATCTGGTCACCCTTCACATATCAGTGGAAGAGATTAAATGGCTATAAAAACGGCTGTACAAACTTACTTGGCAAAAAGAGCCATAAAAGTTGGCCATCTATATTTATAGAGTAGGAAATGATGACCATATTTAGAAATACATTCCAAGTAAGGCTGTCACAAAATAGATATTATAGATAGTGAGGGAAACAATTACAATATAATACAATAAACACGGCATAGAATAGATAATAGATTAAACTGATTGTGTAGAGATTTACAGGTTTGTTGAGGTCCGCCCTTTTTCTGTGTCACTGAACCCAGTGTTTTACTTTGGTTGAAGTAAAAAAATATTTCCTCTGTTTAAATTATTTTTATTATTATTATTTTATGATAGCTAATGGGCATTCAATAAAAAGTAACTGC
This sequence comes from Periophthalmodon schlosseri, assembly GCA_000787095.1. NCBI lineage: Eukaryota > Metazoa > Chordata > Actinopteri > Gobiiformes > Gobiidae > Periophthalmodon > Periophthalmodon schlosseri. The sequence continues at coordinate 62,069 of KN485140.1, forward strand.
TTCAGTGGTTAAAGTATCTAGTATTGAGGTGGGAATGGTATGAAAATTGTCAGGGGCATTTTGGGTAAACGCCTCAGGCATGAAAACTATGTGTGAAAGTCTTATTGTGGCTAGAGAAGTTGTTTTTATTATATTTATATTTTCAAAAACGACATTGGAAGTTGTGTGGGGTTCACATGAGCTCATTGTGAACTGTGACCTGTGTATTAAGTCCCACTTCCACCAACAACCTCTGAGTTAATGATTATAAAACTATCTGTGTCTAAATAAGCCATAATGCCATCAATGTTCTAGTCTTTTTGCCTCTCCCCAAGCTTCCTCAGTGTAAAAATGAACTACTTTTAATTGCAGTACACTTAAAGGTGCACCATGTAACTTTTCTGATAGACTGTCGGCATTGAGCTTTGCTGGGAATGTTCAACTGTAAGGTATTAAATTTGTGTATTTTGCATTTAATTGGGTGTTTTTATTACTCAACAAAATACTGTGGAACATTCCCGTCAAACTCAATAACATTGGTGGCGAACCCTTTACCAGAAAAGTTACATAGTACAAATTTAATACTTTTACATTAACATCAGTGCCAATAATCTTACTTTATCCAAATCTCTAGTTGTTGCGTCTACTCGCCTCTGCTTTCCTCCAACCCACACAAACACAGAGGTATAATCTGTAAAAGACAAAGGTACAGCGGGAGCCCGTCCTGTCCCAGGTGGTGTGCTCCTTACTGTCACTAAGATTAGCCAAAGATTAACCCCGTGGACCATTGACCCTCCTGTCTACAAAGACCTGAGCTGACACACTGACGACTGGCCGTTTGTCTCACCAGGTCGTATCTGTAGTTAACTGGGAGACAACGCGCACCTGAACGCACCACAGTACAGCTCAATACACCTCAAGACAACATTTACAAACGTACATATTAGCAGACTCATTGGTGTTGCTATTTTCACATAATGGAAACGGTTTTGAAACACGGCTGTCATTCTACTCAGTGTCATTGTTAATTGGGCTGAGCTGGAATTAAGTTTATCAAAAGGGCTGAACAAACAAACACAGGTTTTACTAGGTCAAAGATTAAGGCACTAGACTTTACTTACCACTCACCTGCTACTGACAGCTTTGTCATCTAATCCTGTTATACACCTTGTTCCAAGCATTGTATCACATCTTACATATACAGTGTAATGTTTTGTATCTTGCAAAATCACAATGTCTGTGGTTGCAAAATTTATTTACTTTGGAAACTACAAAATATCATGTTTTATTATGCATAAAACCGACTAACCCTGTAGTTTACACATCTCCAAACATGCATGGGATTCCTGCATTAGTTTAGCAGTTCATATTTCAGTCTTCTCTCCTATGTTAATCTCCTGGATGAGTTAAAATTGGCACTGTGAACAGAATCCTGCTGTTAAAACATAAATCTCAAATCAAATCACAACTGCAATGCTTGTCTGAAAATTTGCCATTCGATACTTTTCCAAAACTGTTCAGGTATCCTTCAAATGATGTTGTTTATGCAGATACAGTTGTAACACTTCCAAAAGCGTATTTACTAAACTGACTAAAATGGATATGCTGTTCGAGTTGTTTACAAACAGTAAAAAGGTCCCTAGTTCCACTAATATTAAATCCAATGTACAATAGATGCTTTTGAAAGTTAATGTATTCCTTTACTTTGAAAAGGGTCATTTTACCATGGCGCTTTCCAACTTTCGCCAGACGGATAATTATTTGTGTCGACAGCTTGGCACTAGCCACAGAGCTTCACTTTGAGCTGTATACATTATATTTTGTAGCTGTCATGCTAATTCTTGTTGTATTTGTAGTGATTTTGTACCCACATGCAATCTTTTTATAACACTATGGAAATCACTTGACGCTGCTCCAACACTTGTTATTTGAAAGCGATCTACACTTTTTTGTGTGATTTTGTTTTTGATGGCAGTTTCATTCTCAGCATTAATTGTCGCGAGTCTTAGGACAAAACACAAAACGCTGCTCGGAAACTTGGGATCGAGTACAGTAGCGTTGGCCAGGACTCAAAAACGACAGCTTTGTAATGAAGAGTTAGCGTTAGTTAGCAAGTGTGCGAAAGTCTTTAACTACTGTCCTTTGAAGTGCGCACTCTGTCAAGTACCTCCAAGTGACTCAAATGCAGATTCCAGAGGATGTAAGGCGCGCACACGAGAAGGAGGAAGGCGAAGTGTGCCCTAACTTGAGATAGCTGGCCCAGGATGAAAGGTGCCAGCAATGGGCTGTGAGGAAAAGGTTTACAAGAAATAAAGGACACAGGAAAAGTGGAGAGGAATAGGGATAATGAGAGGGACAGTGCCAGCGCCTCCCTCCTTGCTACAAACTCCTAAACGGTCTAGAAATATTTATTTGTATTATTAATAAAATTTTAACATTATTATTTTGACTAAATGGAAACTTGACATCTTTGCTTTCCTGATGCACTGGTCAGGCGCTTAACATGCAGTAGCGATTTACAGTATACATAGAAGTCGATTGTTCCTTGTAATAATGGAATCCATACAAACACATGAAATAATTGTTTAGTTAGTCCAAGCAAGGCCAAGGAAAACTCTGTCAATGTCTTGAGATTCTAATGTTGTGATGGTAACTGAGAACCAAAAGGGAAACAGATTTTAATGTTTCTAAATTGGAAAATTGCAATTGAGTAAAGCAGCTCATAAAACTCCAGTCCAGTTGCTGAGTGACATGAAAAACTGAAGTTCTTTTCAAGGCCAAAATAGTAGGAAGTCAGAAACAGAATTCTTTGGAAAATGAGTTATGAAAAAGACCTTTACTTTTTTGAACAATGGAACTATAACAATAGAATGCTTGGGGTCAAGAAAGTTTAAAGAGTAAAAGCCAGATGCTTTTGTCTGTTCTAGGTTTGTACACGAAAAGAAAAGTAAAAGATAAAATCATGTGCGTGATGAGGAGTGCCAGCAGATTATTTCTTTAGTTCCATGTTGTTTCTGTTGTTTATAACACTTATTCATTGGCATTGAGTCAGAGGATAGTTAGAGTGCTTGGGTTATCTTCTAAATCTTCATAATAATAATGATTTTCTCTGTCTCAGGATCACGACAGCAGTAAGGGGCGCTCCCTGAGCCCTTACACCCAGCACAACGCTACCTCACCAGGCAAAGAGGAGGTCGGAGGCGGCAGTCGGCCCTGCAGTGACGGGGGCTCAGCCACAGGAGCCCTGGGGACCCCCGAGAGGCGTAAGGGCAGCCTGGCAGACGTGGTGGACACACTGAAGCAACGCAAGATGGAGGAGCTGATCAAGAACGAGCCAGAAGGTCAGTGGTGACAGGAGGCGTATGTCCAGATGTGAGCTGCGTCTGGACGATCACACGCTGCTGTCCTGTCTCTGCTCCGTCTCTATCACCCCCTCTGTTATGAGCCTACACACTCGATAAGAGGCGAGGCTTTGTTTCTCTGCACACAGACAGACAGCATCAGCTGTTCAGGCCCATTGTCCACCATGCTTTGCATATTTATCACAACCTGACAAATAAGATGTGTGTGCGCTCGGCGGAGACTGTGAATGCACTTGGATATCTTAACAGCCATCCAATTGTGTCACGGATCATTTTCAAGAGGAGGGAATTTATAGCTCTGTTCTCAGGGAGAGTCAAACGCATGCGGGTACCTTTGCAACCTTAAGGTTAATAGGCCCTCAGAGTCCAAGTACAATTCCCTAGACAATTGAATAGTCCAGGGGTGATTTGAGCCTAGGGCAGCATAGCTTAGCATGATTAGTCTCTATGCTCATTCTCTAATGCGGCCCTGGGCTATACAGTTAGCCTCGTCAAAGAGTTAAAATTAGCATGTGACCAACTGCGGCTCCATTAGGGCCAGTAATGGTGGCTTAAGTCACTATGTAATGCATGTGAAGGTGATAACGTGACAAAAACATTACCAACAGGTGTCCTTCCCTTCTTTAGAAAGATAGCGCACCTAAATAGCATGGCTCTTTACTGCTTGAGAAATCATTTACGTCTGAGATGGTGGCCTTAAATGTCAAGCTCTAGGATGGTGGACAGCAACAATAAGTACTAAAGGGGAGTATAATTTGGACTCATGTACACTTTAATGTTATTAATGTCACATAAAAGGCTGAATAGGACCTTACCAACAAACTGAAGATAAATTGAAGTTTTCAGATTGACAAAAGGTGCATCTTGTATTTGCTAAAAAGTGCTCAGGTGTACAGTGGACCCTGATGTGTTTGTGTTCCCTACAGCACATCAACAGTTTTTCAATTCAAGCTGTGATGGCCTAACCTCATTTCAAGTCTTTTCAGTGAGCCTTTCAAAGATTGCTGGTCATCTCTCAGAGCCTGCTTGTTTTTATTTCAGTCGATATAGAGCAGTCTGTTGTGGCACATTTTATCATATAAAAAACCTGTGCTGCGGTGTAATTGTAAGTGTGTTTTGGGTTGTTCGCTTGCTTCGCTGGACCTTGTGAACCGTCCGCATAGGAAAAAAACAACAATAATGGATCTTTATGAGTCAGACGTGGCACGGTAGAGGGAGGGCAAGGCAAGAGGAGACACAGGAGAGGAAAAGTGAGTAGGAAAGGAGGCGAAAGGAGTGAACGAAGGATGCGAGCAGTGTCTTCTTTACAGACCCCATTAGCGGAGAGCCACAGTGGTGCAGCGTCCAAACCAACCTCGGAGCATTATCTGGCCTACGTTTAAATGAAACCCGCTAACAAAAGGCCCCAGCGCCTCCAGACTCTAGGCCAAGCAAGAGCAAAAGAAAGAAAGAATAGATGAAAAAAGCAAAGGGAAGTGGAGAGAGGGAGGAGGAGTGGGGGGCTTTGGTATTGAACCGCGAGATAGAAATCCCTTTTCGGTGCCCGGCTAGGCTATTGTTTGGCTGTATGGCTCACAAAGGCCATTAGCAGCAAACAGCAGGTTGGGATGAAAATTTAATGAATGCTTTAATCATTATGAAAGGCCGGGAATATTACTGCTCTCTCAGTCTGTCTCTCTCTCTAACACACACACATACACAAAGTGCTTCCAACTGGATCAATGGCACGTTCACATTGGTAGCATCAGAGTATTAACACCAGGAGGAGAGTTAGCGAGAGGCCAAAGACACGAAATGGGTCAGAAAACGATAAACATCTCGAAAAAAGACGGCATGACTTATCGAAGGCAGGCCCCGAGCAAGACAACACACACACATACAGTAAGTTTTGAAGATATAGTTGGGTGTCTGCGGCTAGTGTTGCTCTACTTAGGCTAGATGAATGGATAGTGGTCCTTACTAGGTCAGTGCGACAGTGCTGTTTAAGCCTTTGGGAGAGGAGCTGTGTATTTGCATATGTATCTGTGAATGCGCGCACCTATGAATATGTGTGTGCAGTTTGGGAGCATTCGGACGCCTGTATCTGAAGCTCGTGTGTGTTGGTGTTTGTGTGTTTGGTGTAATAAATGATAAGCCGCGTCGTCCCCCATGGCCTGGCCCAACCATGCTCCAGCGCTCTCCTGCTCTCCCCCATTCATCTCCTGTCTCAGCCCACCGGCCACCTGCTACCCCAGAGATACAGACTCCACTACTACGGTCCGTGCACTACCAGTGGAGTTTATGGGCAAAATGGCAAACTTTTAGTGAGTTTTGGACACTCATAACAATGGGTTTTTTTAACAAATGTTTAGGATGAAACGGTTTGTTACAGACAACAGCAAAGGGAGAATGCATGGAGTGAGTTAGCTGGAGTTTTGTGTGTCTGGACACTGCTTTTTCAATCATGAAGATGCTGTTGACTAGTACTTCTATTTATGCGTAAGACCCACACTTTTCTTATGCAAAAAATAATTTAAAAAAAGTTTTATATGATGACATTGTTGTTACAGTGTCACCCTAAAAGATAAGACTTTAAAATGAATTACAAATATTGTTTATATTCCAAGCCGCTAGAAGCACAGATTAACAGACGTGTTATGAAACATGCAATTTAGCAAAAGACATATAACTCTACAGTAAAAATGTGCAACAATTATTGGCAAGTTTTGAATGCTTGTTACATTTTTTACATTGTGGCTTGATTGGATACCATGTCAGATTCATTTGAGTTCTAAATTGAAAATCTTAGCCAATGTCAGTATGCCAAGTACGACTATCAAGTAATACATGGATGAATATTTCAATTATTAGGACTATATAAATCAGTTGTATTCCTGTATGTGTTTACCGAGTCTGTCTAGTGGGCACTCGATGGGAAGCCCGTGCTGGAGTGGCCGTGTGAGTCATTACCGGGAATAATGAGAGCAGAGCATCGCGGGAGGCCTAGGGTCAAGAGGAGAGCCAGGCTAACACCCAAGAGAGAAGCCAATACTGTCTCAATGCACCAACACACAAATACAGACACACCTGGGTTGGCAGCTTTGGACTTGCCTTTTAACCCCATGTGAACCACAGAGCACAATAAGGTGATCATCTGTTACTTGGCCTAAGGGAGAAGGGACGAGGAAATAATAGGCAAGAGTAGAATAGATTAAGATTATGAGCTCAACATGAAAGATAGACAAATTAAAAGGGGGCAGAGTAACTGTGGTAAATGGGGCACAGATGTTTGGGTTAGCCCCCAGAGTGGTGGCTCCTCAGTCCTGGACACTTACAACCTCATTCGTCCTCCCTCTCCTTTCTTTCGGTGTCTCTCCCTCTCTCTTCTCTCCATCTCTTTCTTCTGGTCTATGTAAACAGCTGAGTTCCAGATCTGGACACTTCTTTCAACCCGGGCACACAGAGGTGTCATGGGTTTGTGACATAATAGACATTTAACATCTTAGTTTTTCTGAAGTGTTGTAAGGTTGGGAAAACAGGTTTATGGTAATATGGTTCAGGGATCAAGTCAATAATATCAAGAGGTCTGGCTGCAGTGTTTCTCAGGACTTGGAGTCAGAACAGTTAAGTGAGAATTATATTCAAGACTCCAAAAGGCTAAACAGTTAAGGATAGGGCAAAAGGATGGTTTCTGGTGAGGAAATGTTGAGTTTCCTGATAGTAGTAATACCTTATTTCAGTGCTACATTTTAGCAAGGCTTACATAATATTTCAATGTAAGATAGGGCTGGATGATTCAGTGCTTCTCTGTTTAATTCAACTCTAATTCACATTATTCCTACCCACTCCTTGTATTGGTCAGTCTCTGTAAGGTTCTGGGTGAGTGACTGGTGTATTCAACCAATCACATAGAGTTGTGAACTTTCAAGAGGAACAGCTGATTTTCGTTACCTTTTAAATCAATGTTAAGATACTGTGCGTGAATCATGATAAAAATCTAAATCGTGATCTGGCTCCAAGAAAATTGTGATATGAAGCAGAATCTCCTACTTACAGATATGGTGTCAAGGCAATAATGGATATCTAAATCAAATAGACAATGAAGAAAGTCAAAAGCCCTTTACAAAACAGCGCACCCAGGTGACCTCTGGGTGCTGTCCCTGACTCTTCTCCTGCTCTGGGCAGTACATACATGTCGATAATGTCCGCGGTATTTTGCATTTGAACAGAAGAAGAGTGAGTCTGTGTGCCGCGGCGGAAGTGGGGGAGCAGGGTATCATGACGTATTAGCACACCGGCTATCAACTCAAAGTTAACGGAGAAATAAATTCTTCGCACTTGTGTCAATATAGATGCTGATATTTTCACCGCGTGTCCTCAATCTGATGTGCACCGTAAATGTATGTAGCTTTATGCATAGCACGCTCCCTTGACACGAGAGGCGGCCACACATGGAGCCGCTCCTGCTCAGGACAAACAGCCGACCCACCCGCAGTCAGCACTAAGGCCCGGGAAGTATGACCTCCGGGTGGGAAAAGGGGAACGCAACTGTGTACAAACAAGCAGATGCTCTGCATCTGAGCAGGCTAAAGTCCTTCTGAACGTGCATGTTTCTAAAGGGCTATAGTTGTGGCTGTTGCAGGCTTTCACACAATTATACAACAGTGCTATAATATATAGCTATTGTCACTCTGCTGACCTTTTCACATTGCGTTGTTTCACAGTTGTTGGTAGTTGTGTTGTTTTATTGGAGCAGGGTCTATTTCAGAAGCATGACCCTGACCCCTGCACTTCATAGCATTGATTTGGACATAAGAAGACTCGCACTAAACGGCAGGTCTTCAGCTGGGTCTGCAAACCTCAGGGTCAAACAGAATAGCGTTTTTATGGCCGAGTGTAATCGCTGTTTCAGGTTGCTCCGAGGCACTGGTTTCCATACTGAAAATGCCAACTCAATGACAGATGTCGCACAACGCACACACAACTACACACACTTCACTTCATCTATTTTCTTGGCAGGGACGGAAACCCGGAGCTTGCTTTTAGAGAGCACTGAGGCATTTTATAGGACAGCACTTAGGCAGGGCTATTGTGCCACATAAGCACACACTGGCCAGGGCTCCCTCACGCCTCCATACACTCCAATGGGTGACAATGGGAAGGGCGGATACAGGCTGCCAACAAGAAGGAGAGCGAAGAAGAGGAAGTAGAGGAGCGGAGTTGGAGAGGTGCAAGGGTCCGAGGCGGTCTCCTGTTGAAACGTCCGTCAGTCCAACCCCCAGCCTTCACTCTGGTTAATCCTCACCGCTTCACTATCTGGGGGGTTACGTCAAGCATGCATCAACAATGGCGTTCACTGGTATGGGAAAAAATAGAGAACGCTGCAAAATGTCAAAGGTTTTAGTGTCTTTAAGTGCAATATGATAAACCTGTTTTTTACATACTGACAACAGTATTTATTGTAATTTTAGACTAGATTGTTCTTACATATACCATCAAAATAATACAAATTTACACCATACACCTTCGCACACCATACACCTTCACACATTCTCAGAGTTGGAGCGTGGGAGAGGACAGTGGTCTCCCCGTGCAATCTTAACCCTTTGTCTAAAAATAAGACCCCATTTTCACACAAGGATTCCTATAGATTAACAGTAATTTACGCTCCGACTGTCCCGTCTTATTTTGACTGTGTCCCAATTACAATGAATTCAGTGTGGTGATCCAATTGAGTGTTTTGGGCTTTTAAAAGAGGCCTGTAATCAGGTGAAAACACTCCAGAACATTTGTTGCACAAGGCCCTTTTATTGTTTGTGGGTCTGAAGAATTAACAGTGTTATATGACTATGATATTTTGTTCCAATTTGGAGTAATTTATCACAAATCCTTCGGCGTGTTGCATCTTAGGACCCTTCAGATCTTGAGGTAAATTTACAATCAGGAGCAGCTTTAATTTTTGTTTGTTATTGGATGTTATTGGTAGATGTGTCAAACCGGAAGACAGAAAAGCACCACAAAATACACTGTGACAGTAGAGTAGACAACAAGATCCATGGTTGGAGTCTTGGCCCATTTATTGTGTCAACTAACAGAAGAGCTAGCTAACAATAGGTAGCATCACACGGACATCGAAACCTAATACTATCCAAACTTCCCCTTAGGCCACTTCAAAATTGGGAGTAACCTGGGATTTAACATGGAACTAGCCTTGGACCATACCTGGACTAAACCATGACTATAACAGGACCAAAACAAGTCTTCTAATCAAGGAAAAACCTGCATTTGACTGTGGGACAAGATAAATTAGAAAGTTAAAAGACCTACAGCAAACATCAGCAATGGCCTCTGCAAGTCGTCACATGGATCAGTGCTGCCTAATGGGAGCGAGTGACAGAACAGAAGCTGCACAGACTATAGCGTGGGAGCAGACGCTAGCCTTTATGTGATTTCCACCCTTTTGCCGGTAATTAGTTACTTGTATAAATTAACATGAAGTGCAGCAGGACTCTCTCAGGCATTGTTTGCGCTGATCATTCTTCTCGCGCTGGGAAAGGGAAGGCGAGAGCAGAAAAACAGTCAAAAGGATTGAAAAGAAGTCTTGTTTTTCATGTTCCCTTATACAAGCCAGAGAAGTTGGAGCAAGGAGGAAGAAAGCTAAATTTGTCCCGTTGTTTGGTGATTGAAGAGATCTATAATCCTTTATTCATTTGATAGGGACAGTACATATTAAAGAACACCTGTGATTGCCGCAAATATGCCTGATCATTACAACTAAACATTACAAAGAAAGATAACATAGAATAATAAAAGGCCAGTTAAAAGTGTTGACAGATTTGGTGATGTGTCTGCTTGATACCTCAGTCCCCTTGAGCTGTCGCCCTAGTGGCCATCCCACTCACAAACTTCACAGTCAGAAAGTATCTTTAGCTTTCTATTTTTTTTGTTCTGTAGCTCATTTGCCAACCTTCACTGGTGAGATTTTAATGTGTTTTAACAGAAGGACAATATTACAAAGGATCGTGCATTCTTCTCCATGAAGCAAGGAAAGGCCACATGCTTGAAGCTAACCTGCTATACTTTTTCGTTTGTATTGTCACCTGGATGTCAATGTCATTGTGTCTGTGAGGAATTCTATTAAATTGAATACATCAAATTATTTTCAAGAACACAGTGAATTGAAAGACAAAACATGTGAAGTATATTATTCTTTCACTGCAATATCTTCTTTAAATAATGACATGAGGTGGGTGTTACCATTGTGCGTTGGAGTTAAAATGTATTTATCTATTCGTGTTTTTTGTTGGTTTAGGACCTTGAATGGAGGAAACTAATTGATCAGCAACGCAGACAACAGTGGGCACAGTTAAAGTTGTATTTTGTACATTTTCATACGTCAAACCATCATCATTTATGACAGATCACGCACACAAGTCTATGGAAACCTTTGTAAGTCTTGCAACTTTTCTGGTGGAGACTTTATTTCTTTGCTTGGGATGTTCCATGGTGTAGAATTAAACTTATCGACCTCCATGGAGACAAGCAGATGACACTACCAGGCCAAGCAGGAAAGTTACACAGTGCATTTTTGGCATACATATACATTTTTCATAAACCAACAAAACATATATTAATCCAAGACTATTTTTTCTCATGATTGAAATCAAGGTAATTCCCTTCTCCTTCTTGTGTTTTGTACTTTTTTTCTTCCCTTTTGTGACTTGAGAACGACGTCATGGGGCCAACCTGAGGCGCATTGTGGGGCACTCCATTGTGTTGGCTTGATGAAAGGCGCATTCAAGTCACTTTCTTATTGAATTGTTTTGCTTTTCAACGTTGGCATTCTTTTCCGTGGCGGCCTTGCTCTACTAGACAATCACTGGGGATGAAACTCCTTTTGGGCCCATTCTTTGTAAAGCCCAGATGAGCGATATTAAGCCTGTGAATAGTTTGCACGATTGTGTATGTGTTTTTTGGTTTGGAAAGCAGTGCCCCAACAGCTTTTGTCCGATACATCAGAATAAAAGCTCTTAGAAGAGTTGGAAAAGGGGGTCCCGTGGTCTTTCTCGCGATGCTGTGTGTGTTATTGGCCTCCCGGTGTGGCATTAAGTTTTCGTACAAAAGCTTGAGGTTCATGAATCAGGCCCTAGCTTCCAGTTCTTGGCCATTGTTGACACTTAGAGATTGGCTGTCTACTGTATGTGCCTCTGTGTATGTTGATACTCCAGGCTAGATGACAGGGGCTTTTTAGAGTCTGTAAAAAAACTTTTTTTGCATCAAGAATGTGCAAGATTGTCTGATTCAAGCTATCCTACATAATAGAAATCTGTCACTGACTCCCAAATATTAGCAGGCCCCAAACTTTGGCATCCAACCCATTCTCTTCTATTCAACCCCACGTCCCATGACCAGAGTGGAGGAATTTGTGATTTATCTATTGAGCTTTCTCATTGCTGTGCCCTCTTGTTGTTTCTGCAGCATTTTTGTTATTTTTTTGTTCTTTTCTTCCCATTCCCATAGAGAGACACAGGAATGTTTTTATGCAACAAAATAGCAGCAAGATTAATGGGTTTGTTAAAACTGGCATTGGCTCACATTTGCTTAGCTGTTTTTCTATCAAAGGAATATGAGAGGCTTTCAGCATATCTTAAAATGGTTAAACAATACATCTGGATAAACTTTAAAGCCAAAGTGCAAATATTGAAACTTAAAAAGCTCAAAGACTGACCCTTGTGGACTGTTTCAGCTCAAATATTGCTTCACAAATAAAACATTAAACAGAATAAAATGCATTCAAGAAGACTTTATTCCGTGTATTATGGCCTATAACATATCTTATTTTACCGTCTGTGCATTGTGATCTGTAATATTGCTCTAAACCAACATAACAGAAACATATCAGTTCAAAAACTTCTGTAGGTTATATTTCTCTACATGCTTAAGATAAAGTACATTAATTCAGCCCCCTGTGGTGTTTTTTTTCCTTTATTTTTTCCAATACGGACAGACCATGCGTGTCCCAGATTGGCTAATCCACCTGTCAATCATGCCCATTTGAAAATCGGGAGATGACCAGACTCACAACTTTTTCTTAGAGGATACATGTTGGACCCTTCATACTCACAGCAATTTGTGCCATTTGTATTTTTGAAACAGTAAACCTTCTGAACCTGGACTGAGCCTCTGTCATCTTTATTTTAACACCCAGAACACAACGCAGAGCCATATCAAAAGGGTGGAATGGTTACACAAAGCAACGTCAATTTCTAGTATTTTTGTTTATACTATTCTATTTATGAACAAGAACTTGCGTGACTTGTTTTGTGAATGTTTTGTGCTATGGCAAGTTAACCTCAAACATTGGCCAGTATAAATAAAATCAGTACAAGGATGACAGTAGACTTTGCTACACATACTGTGTAAATAACTGTATCCAGTGTCCCCAAAATCCTGTGGAATTTGAACATCTGTCCATGTATTTGTGACCTATTTAGTCGCCGTCGTCAAAGTAAACATCTGTACTCCCACAACAACAGCATGTAAAACCCACTGTACATTCTCAGTGCCTTAAATAGACTGGAAATAAGCTCTCTGTTAGCGCCTATTAGCTGTTATTGTTCTGCACACATATTATTGCTACATATGGGTAAGTTTGTGTTGTCAGCTCCCGCCTGTCACACACTGTATGTTAATGTTTCACGTGTGATGGTTTGCCTACATAATCCACGTAGGCCTGTGTACAAAGTAGCACAATCTGCTTAGCACAATTTTACATCTCGCTCCGCGCACACATGTACAAGCATTAGGCTCAGTTGCTAATGTCAGCAGCGTCCAGCCCTGGATTTAACTCTGAACTGGGATGTAAAGGCGCTTTGGAGAAACTAGGTACAACATACTGTACAGCTCATGGGAGATCTTCTCATAATAATAAATATGCTATATTTACAGGTTAGTGCTATGGACCGCACATGATTCGAGTGTATATATCTGTAATCAATTGTGTCTATGTAACTTTAAAAAATGTTTTTGGCTTTTAATTCATGGGGTAACAATAGCTGATACTGATATCTAATATTTTTCTTGCTACTGTGGGCAATAACCATAGACTGTATAAAGAGGTGGGCTAAGTGTGTGTGACGTCACCCAAAGCATTCAGCTCCAGTCACATGAAGCTCATCGAGGCTAGCGGTTATAGGGGCGAATTTGCATCCGCGTTCTATATTTGGATTTCCGAGTGTCATAGCAACCAAAGAGCCAATCTGGAGTCTTGAAGGTGCCTTCCCACCTGCGCCGCTGTTTTAGCAGGGAGCGGGTGCTTAGCAGTGCTGTTAATAAAACCTGTTGCTAACGCTAGCTAGAGCGACCTCTGGGAAAGAAAATGCTTGATTTGTCTGTTATTAATGTTCTTGATTTACAGTCACAAGAGCGAAAATGAAAAGGATCATGTAGAGCAGGTTATTACTAACATTTTAAGACCAAAACAACAGCAGTTATGGAGAGATGGGCGACAGTTTGTCAATAGAAAGTGAATTGGAGCCAGAATCAATGGAACCGGAAGCGCACCCATGCTCACTTCCTATGTGGAACACGGCAGCTAGCAGGTTAGCTATGTCCATTTATATATACAGTCTATGGCAATAACCTATATTTAAAATTACAATCCAGAAAATAAATAAATAAATAATAATAATCATACAATAAATAGTTGCACGATTGTGTAAACATGCAGCCATATTTTGGTTGGGATTTTACTGTGAATCTCCTTTCAGACTTGAGACAGTCTCTTACAACTAAGTGAAAGTGAATGTACAATGTGTAGACTTGCTCCTGTGTGAAGATGCAAGCAGGTAATGGCCCTATATATCTATTTAACATGTAAGAGATTGCCTCTACAGTTTCTTTATGACAGTTTTATGACACAAGCCTCCTGACTAGTTAGCCCACGGCCATGTAATTAAGCAGATATCAGTCATGTGTAAGTGAAGTCTAGTCTGTCCACTCTCTTCCTCACATCCCATAGAGCTGTATCAAGTTATTCTTCCATTAAGTGAGTCCGTCAGTGTGGCAGCCCCCCAAAGCCACAGGGTCTATATTAATTAACCTCTTAGTGTCTGGTCAAAGGGACTGGGGGACTATGGGAACCATAGCAGAGCGTGGGGAGGTTGGATTGGACAGATCTTGAAGGATTTCTCCCAACTTCTTCTCCTTCTTTACTATTGATTATTTTTTATTATGTGACCATTTTTAGCAGCATATTTTCCAAGTGTATTTATTGCTGAGAGGATGTAAAAAATGGCTGTGTAGTTATTTGGGAAATGACTGGTAACTGACTAGTAACTTACTGTAACGATGACATTAAAACAATATTTGCGGTATAGTTGCTGTGGAAAGTTTGAAAACCACTGGCCTAAAGCATTTAACACAGTGGAGGCAGTGTCACATGAACTCGGACAACTCTGACCTCTTAGCAGACACAACAGCTGCATACAGTTATTCCTATGTATTTGAACAAAACTGTGGAAGTAAATAAATGATTTATGGCATCTTTCTGCAAAATCACAAAATTATCATACACAATTTCCAATTAGCGTGTAAATTAATTTGGGTTCTTGTATCTTGCATTAATGTTGATCTTCCGTTCAACCCATCAAATTAATATATTTTTGTTTAATAGAAAGCCACGTATATAACATTTGCATCTATACCACCTGATTTTAAGACACATTGTGCATTATCTGTTAATACACTACAAAGCTTATTGGATCACTCTATCGGCACTCACCTCTCCCCGCTCTCCCTCCTCCCCTCTCTCTCTCCTCCTGTTTGGCCCTCCGCCCGTGTATCACCTGGCTCTGTGCCCATCTCCCCTCTCCTCCTCTTCAGTCGTCTCCCTCTCTTCTCTCTCTCCTCTTCCTCCGCCCTTTGTCACCGTGTCCACCTGTTTCTAATCACTCCCCCTCTATATCCCTCTCATTCATACCCCCCCACACACACGCATGTTGGGTTACCATGCTCTTGGGGACATTACATTGACTTCCATTCATTTCCTAGAGACTGATCCTAGCCTTAACCATAGTCACTAGAGTTTTGTTAGCTTAGATCTGTACAAACACGTTCTGAAATATGATTCTTGTTTTCATTTGTCAGATCATATTTAAATTGTTTTGTCTTTTTTGTCTTTTTTGTCTTTTTTTTCTTCTGGATGCATTGAAGCATTGAAAATGTGAATTTTGAACATAATCCTGTTTTTTAAACATGAATCGCAAATCTAATCGCAAACAGAATGCTTGTCGGAAAAATTGTAATTAGATATTTTGGTACCACATTACAATAACCACACCTTAATTAGCCTTAATAAAGCATGAGCAAAGACTTGACTCATAATGAATACTAAAAGTGTAGTTATTATAAAGTCTTAACAATATTTTTCCAAAATCATTCTTTCCCAATGGGGACCTGATTTTTGTCCTCATAAGGGAGTAAAATCATTCTTTCCCAATGGGGCAGTTCCCCATGATGTGAGTGTGTGTTTGTGTGTGTGTGTGTGTGCAGACTTTAGTCCCCACAATGTGATAAATACCCACCCACACACACACACCTCTCCTCACCGCCCTCCCCCTCCCTGTGCGCCTCCTCCACTGGGCGCAGGAGCAGTGAACAGGTGTTGTCTCTTTTTGATTTGGGTGCGTTCGGATTAATGCTGTCAGTTCAGCTGTTAAAACAACTGCCACCGCCAGATGCCAGTCAGTTCTGGGCTGGATCTGTCATATTCACGCACACACACTGACGCACACACTCGCGCACAGTAACATGAGGGCTCCTGGCTCATTGTAATACGACAAAGCAAATCAGCTGCTCAGAACGCCATGTGTGTGTGCGTACGTGTGTGTGCGTGTGTGTGCATCAGCGTGCAGTCCAGGTGTGTGTTGCTGTAGTGATTCCAAGGATCACATAGGCTGAGAACAGGAGGTTATGGCATGAGGCGGCTGCGCATTTCACAACATGCCCACACCTCAATGACACAAGAATTGATATATTGATATTGATATTTCATACTGAATTTGAGACGTTCTGCGAAATATCCAGTTTTGATGTGCACATAAAAATGACAGTACTTTTCTTTGCAAAAAAATAAAATGAATTGAATTGAATCCTCAAACTTTACCGTAGGGCTAGGCAATTTGAGAATATAACAATCTCATATTGATTTGTCATTACATTATATTTTGGCTCATTGAAAACAAATAAAAATGGCCATTGTTAGACGTGATATAAGTTTATCCATTGCTCAACTAGCTGTACCTTATTTGACCTATGCTTATCCTTAAAGAAACTCACAATGCAGTGAACACATGACTCCCTTCCCCCTCCTTTCCTACTTTCTTTACATTCTCTCTCACTTATCCCTTTCGTCTGTTCAAACATTAACAACTATCAATAACAGTGGTGTGAATGTGGTGTGTAATCGCTCTATTTAAAGATGTGGATGGAGCTTCCTGTCTGTGTCACTTGTATTGGTGTGTGGGTTAACATAGCCTGGTGGCGTCTTTGTCTGATTCGCACACATTTGGGACAACATTTGACTGTCCATCTTTCCCTCCTGGCAGCTTTTGGTCTATATTTATCGCTCCCATTCACTCTTCCAATGTAGCCTTCTTCTGATTTGCCTTGTGATGCTAGTTTTACAAATATGTCTATGCTAAAACACTTCAGTCACATTGGCTTGTATGAACAAACCATAAGCTAAAACCCAAGTGAATGCTTTTGGTGTCTTCACAGAGATTTCTTGGCCTCCTGGTCTGTTTTGTTGTTTATTTCATTAAGCTAACGCGGTTAAGGCAAAGGTTATCATACGCCGCTTGCAGTCTCCAGTCACTCCCCCCGATATTGTAAATGCGGTTAGGCCACTCAAAGAGTCATGGGTGTCTTTTTTGGGAAAATAAAGGCGGGATCTTGAGGTTTTTTAGACTGACAGTAATACTACAATACAAGCGGTTATCAACAAATATAACTACCAATTAGATCATATCGTAAGTGGTCCATATATCTTTCTGTTTGTGTAAGATATGGTTGATTCAATTAAAGGTATTGATTTAATAAAAGACGGAACCACAATTTGATCAAGTGCCTAATTTGTTATATTAATAAATACAGTTTGCGTTAAGGTTTTAGAGATGCTGCTGTAGCCAATAAGTTGGTAGAATTGGCTCACTCCAGTTACGAGCCGTTTGCAGTTGGCACAGACAGGAGGCTCCTCTCACTCCTGGATTAGGTGACAAATGTGCCCGAGATCCAGGTTTAACTCGGAAAAATTAAAATATTAAAGTGTTGTCCCAAAAGCGCTGCCTCTGTTAAGACAGTTTGTGTATTTGCGCTTGAACAAACATGCAGCCACAGATGCAAGGATGACAATTTAGTCAGAGTTCAGGCTCGACGCACAACTTTTATCATAAAACATTCAAAATTATATTAATAGAAAATCTACAGTTAAAGCGATAATAGTTGAAGACACATTTGAAAGGCACTAGGGTCTAATATGTTATTCCAATTCCAATTCTAATAAAACGATAAATAGGACTGGAAATATTTGGTGAAAGTCAGCAGTGTCACAACTATACAAATTGGTAAACTGAAACTGATTAACTGATTCCGCTATTGTCCAGTTTAAACAACCGCCTCATTTTTATGTACTTTGGAAGTATTTTCGCTTCCAATCACTGCTAATCATCTCGTATTGCTTTGTAATTACTAACACGTGCTTAAGTAATTGCCCTTCAAACGATCAAACATTTGGTCAGATGGCCGCGTGATCCAAAAGCAACTTGTAGCTTTAATTTTACAGAGAAGCCAATCCTCATTTGCCAGTCAGCGCACTTTTACTTCAAACCAATATGAATTTGCCAGGAAAACGAGCGATTTACAGGCAAAGACGTGCACAACAGCAGCAGCACCAGAAGTGACTAAGACTCGCTCAGATGCACCGGCGCTCTCTCTCTCTCTCTCTCTCTGTCTGTCTCTTTCTCTCTCTCTCTCTGTCTGTTTCTCTCTCTCTCTTTCACACACTTACACACATGGTAGTCAGCAGAGCATTCCAGCGCTGTTTGGGCTGTTGTTACCAGTGGTCTAATGGTTCTCACATGTCTGTCGCCCGATGTTTGAGCACACACAGGACAATGTAAGCTATTCTTAAGGCCTGACAACTCTCTGCGTCTGGGGTGGATCCTCGCAAAACTGAGAGAAGTTCACATGGACAGGGAAAACAGACATGAAAAACTGCCGGACCTGTCGCAATCTGAATCCTTGCACTTGCAGGTGAGGAGGGGATTTACGTAAGAATGGTTCATGGTGTTTGTTGGAA
>KN485140.1:80832-104145 GCA_000787095.1 Periophthalmodon schlosseri
AATTAAAAAAGTCCTCATGGCATTAAAGACATGTTTAAAGGTAGCTTTTCTAGTGTAGGTTCTGCCATCTGATTGTCTCTATGGAGATGTTATCGCTTAACCTAGAATGCTCCACAGAATGACATTAAACTAAAGACAAGCAGGTGTCAACACCAGACCAAGTTACTAGTAAGATCTGTGAAAAGGCAACCCACTCATAGAATGCATGTTTTTCGTTGCATTTTTGAGCAATAAAAACAAAAAAATATACGATTCTATAGGTAAATTGAATGCCATATTGTGGAACATTACAGACAAAGGAATAACATGATGCGGAACCCCACCAGAAAAGACAGATGTTCATGGTACACTTCTATAAATCTCATTATTTGTCAGTTTTAAAGTCAGCCATTGTTTTGTTCCATGCAAGTTTTTGAACCACTTTTGAGCAAGAAGATCACTGTGACTTCATCAATGTACGCACTCTGTTATGTATAAAAAACTCTATGCCAAGATGATCCATTAGATTCCTTGAAAGACATACAGTTCCTACCATCATACCTCCCAATACCAAAGTGCAGTTATGTTCCATGCACAGATTTAGTCGTAAAAGCTAATTATATAAAAGGCATAAGCTCTCAGACAGGAAAGACAACAGTGTGTGTATGTATTCACTGTGTTGTTCCTTGTCATCTTGAGTCTACATTAACTCGTATAGGCGTGTCCCTCCTCCACCGTCCGGCAAAGTACAGCGCTGCAGAGCCAAGCCAACTGTCAGTCACAGAGCAGCACGCAGCCAAAATATGATAGCATTAGGAACAACCAGCTCTGCCCGTCATTCATACAGACACTTAAGTCATTCTACAAAGTATAAGCTAATGGGAAGTGAATTCAAATGTCAAACAGAAAAACGCTTGGTATTATATAGGATACATAAAGGTGCACTATTCTGGTGGAGAAGTTATTATTCTGCCTGAAATGTTCCACAGTATGGCATTAAATTTATCCTTGTGGCGTTGCCTGCTTGTCTCAGTGGAGGGAAGGATAAGTTACAGGCCAGATCTGTGGAGAGATGTTGCCAGTGTCTGTGAGAATGAATGTTTTTAACACATCCCTTACAATAAAAAGACACGTTGCTGTCAATCAAACAGAATTAAATCTGTTACTGAGGATATCACGTCCACACATCTCACTTGCTCAGATATTGTGACTGGAAACCTGTTCACCAGAATTCCCGGTCTTCCCGGTTTTCCGAGGGCACATGCAGCCCTTGTTCACACATGGATAGGGAGGTTAGAGTCACAGCCTGGCCTTGTTTGAACGGACTCCCAACATGCAAAGCAGCATTAGGGTGTCAGGACTGCTCTGTCTGTGTGTCTTTGTCATCGCTTTGACAGGCAGACGAAAAATGTCACGACTCGGAGGAGCAAACGGGAGTGTGCGTCTCTCCTCCCTCCCCCGTTAATGCGTGGGTACCACCCCCCCACCCCTTCCTCTACACAGCGGCAGGCCTGATCCACAATGTCTTCTTTTGTTGTCACGTTAAAGTGATGCAATAAGGCTGCGCGCTGACAAGGACGGGCCCGGGGCGGTGTGAGTGGAGACGAGAGCGCACTGGAGAGGGGCTATTGCCACAAGACAGATTGCAAGTGTCATTTTCCATTACAACAGCAGGAGCAGTGGTAGACACACAAAAGTACACACACACACACACACGTCTTGGCCTACTTTAACAGGATGCTTCTGATGGGCAGTGCGCATTAACAGACAGGACACTATTTAACTGTCCTCGCATGGAGAGGCTGAGTGTGAGATGGCATCATTTGAGCACACCTTGTGGGGACTAGCGTTTAGTTCCAAGTCCGTCAAGACCTGCAATTTGGGAAAAAAAAGTGAAATTTATTCTACACTGTGACTATGTTTTTGTACCGTGTTTTATGTTTTTCCTACCAGAATCCACTCTGATTTTTGTTCTCCGTATTCCAGTAACAAGTGCGCTCTAAGTATCAACATTAAGTTAGTTATAGTTTTAAATTCAAGTAGCAGTACTGTAGGTAAACTTACTCTATCAAAGCCGCAGTACATATGTGGCCACTCACAAACCACATTCATTCATAGGCAAGGTCGGGGGAAGTGTATTGCCCAAGGATACAACAATAGTCTGAACTTTGATGTGGGTGAGCACTCTAACCACAGAGTCACTGCTGCTAGTTAGGTTTTAAAGTCTACCGGTTGGGTTAGTATGACAAACTTAGAGAAATATATTATATTCGAGAAATATTGAGGTGTTTTCAATCCTGCAGTCATTGTTACTTGTCAGCTCTGATTATCTAGTCAATAGGCTCCCAGGAGGCTGTGTTTGTTAACCAGGCAATTAGCAGCAGGTATTCAGCGGTTATCAGCTCCACAGGTGACATCCGCTCCCCTCCACCTGTAAAGTACGAGGCCGTAAAATGAAAATGGGATCCGCTCTTAGTTCCATAGCTTGTCCCTAATAAGGTGGCATTGCGTTGGCTATCAATGGCCAATCCGAATTAGCCCGCAGTGAATTCAAATGTCTAGATGCTATCAAAGAGCATTTAATGATAATGGAGGTCACACAGGCAATTGGGGAATTGTTTCTGTGTGTGTGAAAAGAACATTCTCTCTCTCAAGGAACGGTTAAGATAGCATCGCTAATTTCTCGGAGCACAAAAACAACATGCAGAGGAGGAAGCAGGGGGAAAATGCAACAACAAGGAAAGTTTGTGTGCGACTTCTCTCCAATGTGTCTCCAGATTTTGCCCTTCATCGTTCTTTCACAATGTCGCGCCCTCTCCGCTGCTATTTCTGACTGCCAGTGCGCGGATCTGGCTCGGCGAGATTTCATGCCAGTGTAAAAATTGGCTGAGGGTTTGGTTCAAATCAAATTGGACATAAGCACCCACAACACCATCTGTTAGGCAAAGGCGGCGGAGTGAAGGGCAGAACTCTGTATATTCAGATAAATGGATTTTCAATTTATTAAACTGTTGACTGACACCCCTGGTAAATATCCGCTTTATGTGCGCTGGCCTATTCTTAGATTCTCTCATTTAATAGAAACATGTTGCTATACATTTATACAACACCTAATATTAGATGGAAAAACTGCCCCTCTGCATCTGTTGTTTTGCTTGGTCTTCAAATCCTCTTTCAGTCTTGTCACTTATTTACTGAGAGACTGGGAAAAAAGCTTGTTTGTCTCTTTTTGAGCTTATCTTGATTCGAATAGTCAAAAATAAATCTCTCCACTTGGTCTTTAAGTGTTTTGGCAAGTGATATTTAGTGCGCCTGTGTGTACCGTGTGCCGGAGCAGGTGTGTCACCCTAAAATGTGTTTAGCGGCGCGGCTGTGATTGTCACAGTACTTTAGGGGAGGACCATATGTCCCCTGTCGAGGCACCTGAAAACTTCACTAACTTTGAAAGGTGAGTGCTAACTCTCAAAAGTACTTCTTTAATGACTGACTGCTTGCCAACTACTTTGATGCTACAAACCGTTGGTGCTCAAACTTAGTTTCTATGGAGAGAAGCTTAAACGTGGCCACGATCCAAAAGCTTGTACATAATATCATTTCAATGCAAAATGTTAGTGGAGCTTTCTGTCCCAATATGCATTTTAATAACCCACTCGGCTAATGCGAAGATGCAGTCCTGCTCATGTTAACACGATCTTTGGTGCTCTTTACCCTTGTACTACTGTTGGTTCATTGTGATCCTCTCGTCTATTTAAGTTTCATGCAGAGTAGAAACTTTACATGTCTTAATTGCTAGGTCAAAGGTCAAAATCTAATTCAGTCCAAACAACATTTAATGACTAGATTTAATAGGCTCTGAATATTCATACAAAGTAATATTATTCAACTTACTCATATTTATCACTGCAGTAGCCAGGGATCACATTTTGAACAAACATAATCCTTATGTATACTTTTTAACATAGGAAACCAACTTTTTTCTGATGGACCATCATCTATAGGAGTCCTTAATGCCCATGTCCCTTTGCCAAGTGAACAGGGTTTTATTAATAACCAAAGTTGGATGAGGCTCTGAATGACAGTGTGCAGTGGTCCTCTGCTTCACAGGGAGACCGGGGAGGGGGCTCTAAGACACCGGAGCTTTGGGAAGGGGCGCAGATATTCAGGCGGGAGGACCAGGACAAGGCGGAGGACAGGGAATTAGTGTTTACACCGAGGCCACTGCAGCACGGTTGCCAAGAGCTGTTCTCCCGACAACAAGGCAGTAATTGGTACTTTTAGCGGCTAACCTTGCGGAGGTGCTGGTGCAAGGTGGGCTTGGACAAAAAGCTTTTTGATACATGTCCCTCCGTATCTACAAGACTCCTCTGAAGCCGCACAACGTTGCCCTGTTTTTATTTATTTATTTATTTATTTTCCCTTTTTTGACAAGAGGCTGCGCGTAACATTGGCACAGCCGCCCGATTCGCATTGGACCGTCTTAAAAAGGAATCAATGAAAATGTGTCCAGACACATGGCCCAGCTCAACCAGACATGAATTGATCATCAAAATATCAACATCATCATTTGGTAATGGAGTGTGTTGGCCCTGGCGGTGTGGGGGGAGCTCTGGTATCAGGAGAGGGCTAAATAAGTGAGCACTTGTTTTCCAAATACGCCTTTTTTGAACTGGACTTTGAACAGGGAAGACATGGCTCATTAATATATCATTTAAAACAGAATACCTCCAATTAATTCAATAATACACCACTTTTATTTTTAATGTGCTTTTTTATTAATGTCACTAGATTACTTAGCTTAAGTTAGGAGACCATATTGCAAACATTTAAAATCCATGTAACTGTTCAGTCTTTTTTTTATTCCTGTTTATTTTAGACCCAGCATGTTAATAGGTCATACATGTTCTCTGATAAGATCTGTTCTCACAAATAGATTCCTATAGGTTGTACATACTGTGATATTTTTAGACTCCTCCAACAGTTTTCTTAGGATAATTCATCAGAAATGCTGACATGGCATCTATCCGTGTCCAGGTTAAATATAATTAAGATAACTGTATTAGTCCTTACATGATAGATTTAGTCCTAGCGTGAGGTGATCTAATCGTATACTCACATGTAAACTCAGTGAAGGTGGGTGACGGCTGAGGCTGGCTCGCTCCCAATGCTCATGTTTCTACAAAGTGAAGTCATACTTTTAAATGGGTTATAGATCTGGTTTTCAAAACAATATTTCTTGTAATAAAGTTTGACATTTGAGCCAGTTCATAGACTAACGTAACCTTGAATGACTTTAGATATTTTTCCTCTACTTGTTCAGTTCTTATAAAAGGCACAATTCAAACTTTTATTGCAGCATGTAACACTCTAGCGTTTCATAACACATCTATGGAAACTGATCTGCGGATGGGGGCACCAGACAAGTGCTTAGTCAGAACAGTAAAGGGAGGGGGGTTGTACTACTTCCCATGTGGTTTCAAATTGATATATAGTCTGCTCTATTGCAGAGAATATAGAGAGGATAGCTGGAGGAAGAGTGGAGGTAGTCACTGCTGGATGGTCCCAATGGGTGCCAAAACTCCAGTCAATGTGGAGCCTGTTTTTGGGGGATACGAGGTCCCGAGCCAGGGCCCTTTTCCTGTGGGCTGTCCCGCTCCACCCTCCTCCCTCCTCCCCCCTCCTCCACCCCTCCCCTGCCGAACTGGACTGGGCTTGGCGCTGGCACAGAGACCCCTTTGTTGAGTACCCAAGGGCCCGAACTCTCTTTCCACAGAAGCTCCCCCTCCCTCTCCCTCTCGGCCCCCCCTCTCCCCCTCTCTCAGTGTTCTTCTAAAGGTCTGCAGGCTTCACAAATATGAGATAATAGGAAAAATAGAGCTGGCCACTTGCGGTGAGTCAGGGCAAAACGCTGGAGTGAAAAATAGAAAGTGAGTGAGAGAATGGGGCAGAGGGGAGGGGAAAATTGGGGAGGTCAGAGCTGTAGTGGTATTAGCAATAACTCTATTAAAACTTATTATCAATTGTTGTTTACCGCGGTGGGAATATTTTGTGGATGGATGGACTTATTCAAAGACGTGGCGATGTAATGTACAAAGTTATTTCACTCATTTGTTTTGTTTGGAAATTGAATACTCATTTTTATCATTATCACTCTATAGACCTGTCGTGATGATTACTATATCGACTTAGCGTTCAGTTCGTTGTAGCTGAAACAATATGTTTTGAAGCTCAGTATGTTTTGTGTGTTATTTTTTAGTAAAATAAGTAGCTTCTATGGCTAATTATAGATTTGAACTAAGTACTGAAGTGTTTCATCTGGCTTTGTCGCAGTTCAGGTGTTTTACTGATATTACACATTCAGAAAAGGGTTTGCTGGGATTATTAGATTTTAGGGTCATTATGTTGGGATACAGTAGTAGTAGTATTTTTTTCTGTAACAATATAGCTTACTTCAAAAGGTGTGATTGTGACAGGTCTCGTCATTATTACTAAATATAATAAGCCCAGCCAATGATATCTGGATGACTACTGCACGCTTGACGATCTTACTTGAGTACATTTCTGGCCCCTCCACCTTCTCCTCCTGGCTCTGCTCCCTGAGTGCTGTTTGTGTGCGGGGCCCGGCAGGTGGACATGGTTGTTTTGGCTCCTGTGCAGGGCAGCAGCTTGACTCCTTTTGAGCCAATGATCCAAAATAATAGGCCATGAATCCAGAGTCATTGTGCGCACGTCCCCCCGCTTGGATTTTCCCAGAATCCTCCTCTGCGGTCAGGGATCACAATCACAACGTCACATGCAGTTGCCTTTGTTTGAGATTTTAGATTTAAAAATTTTCTCAGTTGATGTGTGTTGTATATGTAAACTATATCTTTACTCCAGGAAGTACCCACCTTTAACATTTTCAGTGTCCTTAATATTTCAAAAATTGACCTGCCTGTACACAAAAGTCATATCGATGCTAATTTGATATTTATTACCTTAGATTCCAATGTATGTATTGAGTTATAGCAGGGCAATATGGCCTAACTGTACTCACTTTTTTGGACTATGTGAGTTATATGTAAGTAACACTTCCACTCCTCACATTTTATCTGGCTCCCCTTGCAACGAGAGGAATGATCAGCAGTGCACACACAACTCAATATCAAAATATATCACCAGAGATACTAGTTTTTGCATATTTTTGTCACATTTAATTTGAAATATACCTGATATGGAAGTCCCCTGTTTTTAGAATAATGGACTCTTGGATGTAACTGCTTTGGTCTCCACCTGCACCAGACCCATTACACTTCCTCTTGTGTTTCTTGTACATTTTTTTTAATCCTCGCTTGTAACACCCCACCCTTAAACTATGCAACCCACACCCAACGTGGGCATAGGCTCCACCCTCTTACCTCACAATATTCACTTTGACACCAGTCTCATACAAACACGACGTTACATGTCAATGGAAAGTTGTGGTACAGCTTTTCTGTTATTATGGCCGTAATTAACAAGAGTGCAGCGTATGCCAGCCTTGTTCCAGTTCAACATTGAAATAGTTCTGAAAAATATAATTAGCGTCAATGTAATATGCCATTTCCTGAATTTGGAAAGGAAAGGGTATTTGTCATGGGAAAGTTTGGTTGAAGTATAGGGGCGTTCACATTAATGTTCCTTTTTATATTGGACTGACATGAATTGGAATCAACATTGTATTTAACAGTCTGACACCGCCTGAAATATATGGACTTTCCAAAGTGAGATCAAAAATAGCATACTGGACAATAGATGGTGATGCAAGCAAAGTGAAACTACTGTATGCTCAACACTTAATGGTAATAATGTGTGCATGAGGTCATCACTGATATGTCATATGTCACGAATGGGTTGGTCTGCATATATAAAGGTCCTATATTACGCAAAACTGACTCTCGTGAGCTTTGTTACCTCATCAGAAACATGCCTGGAGTTGTGTTTTGTTTCATTCACACCTGTTTAAGTAATTAAACAGCTACCTTTTACTTTTAGTTCAGTAGAGGTTGGCATTTCCAGGGCTGAAATTATCCAAATGATTCTAGTGAAGGTGTATGGAGTTTAAAAACACAGTAGAGCACTTTCTGTATTACCACATGACATCAAAAGGTGGAACAGAGTGTTTTCCATTTGAGAGAAGAACTCAGCAGGATTTAGGTGCTAAAACATGAATAAACAAAACACAACTCCAGGTATATGTGTGATGAGGAAACAACATTATAACGTATAACTGAATAATCACAATTATCAATTAACCAAATAATCTTGTAGTTTTTTCATGTGTCTTGTTATTGTGGGCACCGTGTCTTCTCTCATGGTATACAGCACATCAATCAACTTCCTACTAAAAGCTCCTGTCCTCCTCTTCCTCTCCTGCCACTTCCTCCCTTTTTGCCATAGGCTGCACAATGAAAAGAGGCTCTTGGCTTTTTATTAATAGTTAAAGTGGCCGGGGCCTGTCACTGGGGACAATGGCTGCAGCCCTGTTAATAAATAAAAATAATAACTAGGAGATGGAGACAGAGAGGCCGCTGCCGAGAGAACAGGCGACCGTGCCATTTGTTGTTCCCTCTCACTTGTCAAAGCTCTTTGGCTTAAAAGCCTCTGTCATTGTTGAGGCAGTAAGGGGCTGGAGGGGGGCGAGCGAGAGACAGTAGAGGAGTGGGGGGAGAGAGAGTGAGCCAGGGGCTAATAGCACCTGTTGGGCTGATGCGAGGACAGCTGTCAGAGCAGAAATACACAAGACTTTTGCTGTGCGCTGACTTCCTTTTCTTGACTTATAATGGCAGATTATAGAGTGACCAACGGTGTCTTCAGACATGGAGCATGTGGTTAGCCAGGTTAGGGTTAGCTAACAAAATATTGGGATTGTAGAAAATTTGGACGGGGATAGAGTCCACATGGGCAAATTTAAGGTGTAAGGATTTACACAGTTTAGCGAAACAAAGTGTTTGCACTAGTGGTGTCTCTATGGAGATGCTAATACTTGCCTGGAATGTTACACAGCATGGCATTAAACTTCATCTTCATGGAGACAAGCAGGTGAGGCAACCAAGCCAGATCTGAGGTGGCCCCTCTCACAGTAACGTGCCTTTCAATTTATTTTTAAGCAATAGAAACACCTGTAATTTTAATAAAAGCGAATGATTTAATGATATACTGTGTTACATTCCAAGTATAGCAAATATCTCCAGGAGACAAGCAGCTGGCGGCTCCTTCATCAGAAAAGTTGCATAGTGCAACTCCATTATTTTTGCATGTATATGAATTATGTTGTTTACTGCTCCTTTTGCCTTTTCGCCAAGGCTACAGCTGTGGCTTTGACAGATAGCAGCAGGACACATCAGGGACACAGTGCTCCAACTTGGTCTGTGACAATCTCCATGAGTGACAGCACTAAAACCCAAGGACAGACCTGCCACAGTCCAAGGGCACTTCCAAAGGCCAACAGCACCATCTGAGCCTCAGGAATACAAGGTGGATCGGGTGGAACGCATAGCTCCCTTCTTGTCCATTGTAATCAGCGAATACTTCAGGGCTGTGGTCAGAGAGATGCTTGATTCTCTTGGGAAGGCCGCGGCACTCACTCAATGTCCAGTGTACGTTTCTATAAGTGAGGGACAGTATGTAGGACAGGCTGTGTCGCATGCTTGCTCCTACGATCACGAGTCTTCATTCCTGATCATCTCTAGGTGGTTCCACTTTTCAATCAATGTCATACAGAAAAAGACAGATGAGACATAGTTTTACCTATAGAATCAATTTTGTTTGGTCTGGAAATACGTAAGCATCTTGTTCTGCTTAAATGTACTCACAAAGCCTTACTATGTGTGTTTAGACAATTGATTGATGGAACATATGGGTGTTATAGTATAATATGCTTCAATGGACTATTCTGTCAGAAGGCTTCCAGAATATAGCTTCTTTTCTTTTTACAACCACAGACATGTGCACGAACAGTAGCTCAGGTGGTGTTCATCATCTGAGCCGAAGGTTGGCAGTTCGAATCCCGCTCTCAACATAAAAACATCATTGGTAGAGCAGGCATATCCACTGACCCACAGGTTGGTGGTATGTTTCAAGCTTACGCAGATGAATCCTGTTTTTGTGTCTCGGGGCAAGACACTTTTCCTGCCTCTCCTCCAGTGTCTATGTACACTAGTGTGTGTGTGTGTGTGTGTGTGTGTGTGTGTGTGTGTGTGTGTGTGTGTGTGTGTGGGGGGGGGGGTCTTTTGAATGGGTGAGTGGTTCCTTGATGTAAAGCGGTTTGAGTGCCTGGATGATAGAAACAGTCTATACCATTTTTAAGATTCTAGAAGTTTCTTTTAGGACTCTATAAGTTTTGTATTTTGATAATAATAATAATAATAATAATAGTTATCTTGACTATACAGACTCTAAAACACATACAGAAAGACCTTTGTAGAATAAAGATAGTGGCAGTATTAAATCCAAATGTTATAATAATAGATAGATAGAATAGAGATATACACTTACATATACCAATTTTCATTCTTTTTGTGGGCACACTTTGGTACTGATTACCTGCTACTATACTCATAATCAATGTCTTTTCATCTAGTATTGAACCAGCAAATGTATGGTTAGTGGGCAAAATTCTATATTAATTTTACTGTTAAAAAAATAAATAAATAAATGTAGAAGTCTAATTTTAGATGAATAATGTTGAATTTGTATGTAACCAGAGCATGTACATGTGTAATTTCACAGAGAAAAATGCTAATCGCTTTCACTGGACTGGTCCTCTATAGAAAGTATTAGTATTTGTGTGTACATAGCTGTCACATACCACCCAGATTAAGACTTTCTCCCTCTTAAATCGCTTGTGTCAGTTAAGTTTATGTGAACAAAATAATCCGGCGACAAACCAACTTTTGGGCAGTCGTCAGCAGCAGTTGCCAGTGGTTGTGCATCTGTGGGCTGTTATATGTAAGCACAGAGAGGAGATGTTTAAAGAGAGTGTGTTTGAGCTGGATGATAGGGTTAATCTTTTTCCACTTGAAGAGTGAAACCTCCTCTTTACCAAAGCCTTGTCTCTCACTGCAGATGGCACCAGTAAATAGAGCTGTACTTCACACTTTTCTCTTTCCTCCTCACGCTCGCTGCCTTTTGTCCACATCCACATGTCTTTGTTGTTTTTGCACAATTACGACCATTTTAAGATTTTAAGACCAAAAGAAAGTTATTATGTGTTGTGTTAAAAGAAGAATTGAATTTAATTGAATTTGGGGCATTCATATATTCACAATCTGACTGTGGTAAGTAGGATCAGTCAGTTCATTGAAAAATAGGTTCAGTTTTGCCATATTGTTCCATAGTTTTATTTATTGAATTTAAAGAGTATGGTATCAACCGCATCTCATTTGAACAGATTATTACACCCTAAAAGTTACTCATTTTTTTCTCTATTTAATGTTGCAAATCACCAGTTATACAATATCCATGCAATAAGCAGTGTCGCCTCAACACAGAACTGACCTGTAACACGGCCTGATGGTTTCTATGGATAAGTTTGATGTTCATCTGTGGAACATTCAGGGCCAAGCATGGTATCATCTAATGTGAGCGGATTATTCAACCCTAACAAATCTTGCTGCTTTCTCATTCATTGAAAAGACAAATGACTCCTTATTGGCAGAATAAGTTTAAATATCTGTATAATCCCATCTAATGTTCCAAATTACCAGTATTTTACTAAAACATCCAGTAATTTCCATGCACTGTTATCATTTGTGTCTCTTCAATCACAATATTTTCCGTCTGCTGAACTGTGTGTCTCTGAGTGGCCACATTTCGGGCTCTCGCACCACATGAGTCCGCTCTCTCCGGTGACATTTCCTCTCCCCGCTGTGCCCTGGGCCTGTGCGTTTGTGTGTGTATCTGTGTGTGTGTGTGAATCTGGCATGTCCCTGGTTCAGTGTAATTAGTGAGTGTCCGCTGGTGTGTGCGGCTGCTGTGGAGGAGAGCAGAGTGTGTTGGAAACAAAGCCCTGGCTGATAATGTGTCCATTGTGGTGGGTGCATTAAGGGCCTCTTTGTCTCAGAACACACAGGGCTAATGATTCAGGAGCAGCAGGTGAGGGCCGGCTCTCCCCCTCGGTCGCCCATTCGCTCGTCTATCCGCTGCCTTGTTTTGTTCTTTCCTGTTCTCTCTCTCCCTCTCTTTCTCTCTCTGTCTCTCTCTCTCTCTCTCTCTCCCTCCCTCTCTCTCCTGCTGATGTGCCCATTAGACTGAGCTGCTGCTGCCTTTATTACGGCAAATGGACTTTAAATGAGCTTTATTGTCATGTTGGCCAGTCATCTGAATCCTGTTCTCTCTCTTTCTCTGATTCAGAGCCCCCCAGCATCGAGAGGCTGCTGTCTAAAGACTGGAAGGACAAACTTCTGGCCATGGGCTCAGGGCACATCGGAGAAATCAAAGGTATGAACTCGGCTACAGCTCCAATACTTTCTACGTGGTTAAGGAATTGTGTTATAAAACATGTCAATTGTCAATTATTATTCAATTATCATATAGCTATTCGGTATAACCTCTTTGCTCTGATGTGATGCACACATAACTGAGGCACAAATCCCCAACATTTTTGCATTGGTACTTCTGTTTAAAAAGACAAATTGGGCAACTCTTTTCACCCTCTTTTTTAGATGTATCGGCGCATTTCCAGAATCATTACAGTTTACACTATGACATTTGTCCACCACCTGGAGATGTTATTGCTTTGCCTGCATGGTATTTAAACATATCTACCTAGCATGTCATTGAAAAATATGTTATCTCACTGCCAGCAGGATTGTCTCCATGGTTATAGATACGTGTAATGCCATTCCGTGGAACATTCTGGGTCAAGTAAAAACATTTCTGTGAAGAGCAGCACGTGGCTTAGTTTTGCAGTACACCTTTAAAG
The DNA here is from genome assembly GCA_000787095.1 of Periophthalmodon schlosseri. Taxonomy (NCBI): domain Eukaryota; kingdom Metazoa; phylum Chordata; class Actinopteri; order Gobiiformes; family Gobiidae; genus Periophthalmodon; species Periophthalmodon schlosseri. The sequence goes on from KN485140.1 coordinate 93,752, forward strand.
CTAAAGTGAAAATATGTGTTCAAATGTTGCCTCTCCATCAGTATATGGTACAGCACACACTGTACATTTCTACTTTGAGCCAATCACATCACTCAGTTGAGCTTTCTGTGCTAACATGTACTGTAGCATGTGCTTTATATAAACACATTAAAACAATTCCAACAACATTGTAAGGAGATTTTCCCTTTTCAAATCCAAATGTGCAAATGAACTAATCACTATCATCTGCTTCTATTGGTTACAGTCCAAACAAACGACAAAAGATTTTTCCAAATATAAAGAACTGTTACGTGTAAATGAGAACAAGGCTCATTTGTGCCTTGTCAAGAACAAGACAAGCTAACAAGAGGCAAAAATAAACTTCAAAAGCGTTAATACCCAGAAAGAATGCCCATAGACAACGCACAACAAAAGAGTGTTTTGTTATTTTTATTACTGGTACATCTGCTTGGCAGCGTTCATGTTCCCAATTTCATTTATTCTCTCAAACAATACTGAGCTTTTGTTTTATTGCACTCAACACTCAAAAGTCAAGTGATGCCACATTGCAAGCTGGAGAATTTATTTAACTAAGTTTGAACAGTCTGAGACAACTGTGAAGTAGGGCTTATTTCATTGTTTTGTAGTTGTAGATTGTAGGTGTTAGTGTTACCATTGAGAGAATATACTAGTCTCTGAACTTTTCTTTAAGGTCAAGTACTTTAAATGGAATACTTAAAGATGCACTATGTAACTTTTCTTCCGAGATGTTTTTTTCTTTGCATGTAATGTTCCACAGCATGGTAGTGCACTTGTCCTTATGGAGACATGCAGGTGACACCAGACCAAGTTACAGGTCAGATCTTTAGCGAGGCAACAACTTTTTCAAGGTGATTTTAGCAATTAAAATACCTGTACTTAAATTAATGAAAGGTAGATAAGTTTAACAACATACTGTGGAACTTTCTAGGCAAATAAAGCACATCTCCATGGATTCAAGCGGATAGCAGAAGAGTCGCCTTGTGCTCCTTTAAAACATTTCTGGGCGTACCTTTATTATATACTCACAGATTAAATAACAGAAAATGATGGAATTACATAAAAACACTATATTCACTGTAAGTGGTATTTGCTCTACCAGATGAGCCACCAAAGGAGACATTATTTGTTTGCTCTTTTGACACTGACAATGTAGAGACAAATGATACTGATAGGAATACATTATATACAAGTAGCGTATAATAGCAGTGCAGTACTTTGGCCAGTATAGCTCTGTGAACTTTTGTATAAGAGCTGTTAAAGGGGCAGTTGCGGGCGAAACATTGCTTATTATTCTCTGTGACTTTAGGGCAAATCCTCCGCTCTCCTCGCAGTAATTGAGCTTCATTAGGCACCAAAGCAATATGTAATCAAAGAGCCTGACGGGCCGACATGGACATCCAGAGGGGGTCTTATTGATCAAACCCCCTTTTTCCCAGCTCCCTGCTGCGCTGACATTTCACTGTATGGGGCGTCCCGCTAGCATCTCCACACACTATCAGCTGGGGACCAATACAGACAGTGTGGAGTATAGGTGTGTCCTCTATAGTGGCTTTATAATGTAATGCAATTGAGGGAAAAAAGAGGCATCCTTAGTGTCTTTGTAAATTGTCTGAATGTGCGTGCGTGTGTGTTTGTGTGCTTGCATTTTCCCCCCAACATCGAATTCCATTGAAGTGCTTTTTACGGTGTACAAAGTGATTTTGAGCCATTGCCTCCCGCTCCGTCGACAGTATTGAGAGCAGCACTGGTAAAAGGCCCCATGTGGTTCATAGCAAAACGCATTAAGAGCAGCAATAGTCAAAGAGGGATGACACTGTGCCCCAGTCTGTCATGGGTAATAGAGGGAAAACTGCAATTGTTTTATCATAACAGCAATTTGTAGCTTTGATAACTACCTGAGTGTAAAATGTGGCTCTTTTTCACTTACATTGTTGTGTCTCATCCTCTGCTGATGCACAAACTGTCACAGCATCCTATAGAAACTGCTATGTCTGTGCGTTTCAGAAGGATGAAAAGTTAGGATTGTTGCCAGAGTAATTAACAATTAAAAACTAAATATTATCTTGTGAATGGTTAACCGTCCTCAAAATGGCTCTATTTAACAGAATATGAAACCCATGAATAGATACAACCAGTAGTTCAAAACAAGTGCAAAAAGGTAACATTCGTTTCAGCATATTTTCTATAAATATGTCTGGAAAGTATGTAAAGGTTGAAATCTTAAAAAAATTATACAAAAAATAAACATTACCATAACATTTTACAGTAATATATATGAGATTACGACATGGTCCTCACTTCTTTCACTAAAGTCTCTGTACAAATTCACAGTTATTCATTGGGACCTGTCTGAATGCAAGAAAACAGGAACTGTCTGGAGATGGCGTCTCTCATTTGACTCAGTTACCTGCACCATTACAGTCAATTACAATTAACCAGAAACAAATTGAATGTCAGCTGCAGAATTAGGTTAAGCAAAACCTTAATTACCTTTGGTCTAAGTGGATTAACGTGTCTAGGTGGATATAATTTTCAGTTTTCTGTCTGCCCCGGTGTAGCATCAGGTTGTTTCTCTTTCCTTTTATTCATTCAGTCTCGTACTTGCCTTTTCGCTCGGCCTTCTCCTCTCCCATTTTCTTCTAACCGGAGGGAGTTATCAATGCAGCGCGGGTCATTAATTAGCCCAGCCAATGCAGTGACAAGTATAACATTGTTACAAATTGGTTAATTACGCTTTGTGTGTGTGTGCGCGCGAATGAGCATGGAGAGACACGCTAAGGTGGCGCAGGTTGGCTGCCTTTGTAGGTATACACGCACACACACACTTTTCACTATCTGCCTAAAGGACTTGTGCTCACTGTGTGTAAAACCAATGAGGAAAGCAGTTATCGATCCTCTGGCAGCTGAGGAAACAAGCAGACAGAGGTGATTTATGGAGGGAGAGGAGAAATAGTGAGGGGGCTAAACGGCAGAGACACGGGCAGTCATGTTCACACAAGAGAGGCTGTAAAGGAGTTTCACACCTTATGGTTTACACTGGTCCCACCCAACGCATACTGTAAAATGTATAGAAGAATATACAATGACTGGGTGGAGGCGAAAGTGTTTTTGAGGTCGTATTTGTCTACGCTTCACAGGGATGTAAAGACTGTATGGTTAACGGATAACCATAGTTTTCAGCTCATAACATAATTGTATGAACTGCAAAATAATATTGAGAATTTTAGAAGCCAAAATAAGAAGATTCACTGTCCCAAAAAAGTAAATCTAAACGTATTTGTTTTTTTTTAATCTGGATGTTTGTGTCTCAAGTGGCGTGCACTGATCCAGAGGTTGCGGTTCGAATCCCGCTCTCGACGTAAACGTCATTGGTTGAGCGGTCAGATCAGATCCACTGACCCACAGGTTGCTGGTGTGATTCCAGCTCCCACAGATGAATGCTGTCGTTGTGTCTTTGGGCAAGGCACTTAACCTACCTCGCCCCCAGTGTCTGCATACACTGATGTATGAATGTGTGTTTGAAAGGGTGAGTGGTTCCTTGGTGTAAAGCGCTTTGAGTGCCTTGAAGGTGGAAAAGCGCTATATAAAAATGTAACCATTTACCATTAAGTTTACTTTATCATTCATGAGTTTTGATTTTACAAAGTTGGTCACATACAGGCAGAATGGTTATTATTAGACAGTGTGTATGAAAGTGAATTACACATTTCACTGTTTTTTGTTTGGGATGTCGATAAAAAGGATAAATTTAGATATTGTGACGTACCTACACTTCAGTTGCGAGTGAGAATGTAACTCCAAAGTAGACATCCGTTTCTCAGTATTCGGATCAGTCCCAGGTCTTACATGTTCAAATTCAGGTTATGTTCTTGAGCAAGGCCCTTTATTTGTCTACAGTCATACATAAGCCAATAGTTTCTAATGCAGTTTTATATTTTTGTAACATTTTTGCACAGTCTGACAGTTGTGCTGGTATAACATTGGATCAACTTTGCTTTCAGAGAGACTGTCCACTTTTTTATTCCTATACATATAGAATGTATCTCACCTCAATGGACTATGGTCAGCTATGACTCTGTTTTTCATTATTTGTTCCCTGTCTGCTAGTTTGAGCAAACATAATACTTAACTGGTTTGGATCAAATTACTCTAAATATCCCAAGCTGATTCTTTGAGTGGTGAAAGTGCCATTAATCTCAGTTGTTGTTGTTGAAAGTCTTTAACTAGTCCATATGCCCCGTCCCCACCTTACATCCCCACCCTCACTACACACTTAGACACTGTTAGTCTGAGAAATCACTGCACTTTTTACTGTTTGCGTTGTGTATTTGGACATGTGTGTGCGTCTGTCTGAGTAACAAAAAGGACCTCTTTGATCCAAAAATTCACCTTTACTACCCCACAATCTTCACCCCATCACCCTCTATGCCCCCTAACCACCCACCCCCCATCTGAACAGGCCTGAGGTTTAACACAGGAGTCTTTCTTGTCCTGGTCAGTGGCAGAAGTACACACACACGCACACGCACACGCACACGCACACACACACATACACACACACACACATACACACACATACACACACTGCCTCTCTCTTCACAAAGGTGGGTTTGTGAGTTAGGACAGCCCAGTGTTTATTTTTCCAGCGGCCAGCGGTCCCGACAGTTGCCTTTATTGTTCATTGTTGGCGGATGGATGGAGTGAGAGCGGAGGAGAGTGGGATGGGGGGCGTGCAGGGGGGTTTGTGAGGGCAGGGGGTGCACACTGAAGTGGCAGCGACCGACAGGGAGGACAAATGGATGGCCTTCACCTTCCTGCAGCGGTCAGAGGCCAAGCCAGAGCTGCCTCATGCTTTTAGTCACTGTTACTCACAACAGCCTTTGTTGTAGACCGCGCAGGGACATAGACTTTTATTGTATTTTGCTGCAAATGTGTGCTACTGCATTTATAGCATAACTAAGGAAATATTAGACATACAATTCTTACTTGCAAATATTTTCCATCTGATTGAACTGTGTACATGTACGGCAATTATAGTGGAGTATTTTTGTACAGTATCTTGCAATAATAAAATTAAGTTAATTAGTAGTTAATTGATTATATTATTATGGTGCTTTTAAATGCATGTGGAGGGGATAGAGGGTGATGTGCCTTGCGCAGAGACACAAAAGCTACCCTTAGAATTATGTGGTTCTATTTCCATTCTGGGTAGTTCTGTGGTATTTAGGTTTAAAGTTATGACCACTTATATAGGCAAGGCAAGGCAAGTTTATTTGTATAGCACAAGTCATACACAAAGTAATTCAAAGTGCTTTACGGAATAAGAAAGACATTAAAATCACAATACAAACAAATCAAAACATAAATAATCATTGTAAAATGAGCATTAAAAGAGAAGAGTGCAGAATGAAAACCTTTCAGTCATATGCACAGCTAAACAGAACCGTTTTGAGCCTGGATTTAAACATTGTCAAAGTAAAGGTCTGTCTCACATCTTCAGGAAGACTGTTCCAGGTTTTAGCTGCATAAAAGTGAAATGCTGATTCCCCATGTTTAGTCCTGACTCTGGCACAAATAGTACAATGGAACGGGGACCTAAAAATGGTACATAAGATATTCAGGAACAAGAATATATGAATATAGAGAGAAACTTTATTAATAAAGTAAAGGGAATTTCAAAGTGGCCAGCTACTTGCATGCAGACAATGATTACATAACTAACTAAATTTAGTAACAGGAACTAAAATGTCAACTTTTTCATCAGTGCCCTATAGTCTTTACCAGCTGAGCTCTGGTCGAATATATGTTCAGTGTTCTGCGTCTGTTACTACTTCTTCCCTCTCACTTTCAGTATTCGCCTGAGCCATCTTTGTGTGTGCCCAAAAGTTTCACCCTGCCAACTCTTCCACTACATCAGCAGTGCGTAATGTCTTGCTGATAGACTAGACTGCTTTTGGACGTCGCCCGCTCCCCTGTCTCCTCGACCCTCCCGTGGTACACCCCCACCCACACCCTCCCACCACCTACTTTACCCTCCACCCCCGCCCCTCCTTCTGTGGTCCTCATCTGGTTTGCCTGGCGCTGGAATGTGCCTGTGCTAAAGGTATGGCAGCTGAGGAACAATGGCCGATTGTGCTGGTCTACAACATGGAGCTAGGTACGAGACAGTGGTAGCGGTGCCTCTCCCTAACTACATCCTGCTGTATGATTTAGGGAGAGTGTGTTAGCCTTAATGTGGGTGTGCGTCTGTGTGTGTGTGTGTTTGTGTGTGTGTGTAATGGAGCCGCCGTGGCAGGATCTGAGAGGTCAAAGGTCGAGCCATGCTAAATGTGAGCAGGAGGCTGGCTGACTGCAGAGTAAACACAGACCAGACTCTCACTCTCATTCTTGTCGTTGGCCTCACGCAATCACTGCCAACCCCTCAAAATTTACCTCTCATTTCAGACCAAGTCACCAGGTATTTTCATCATGACTTTCCACCATACTTCATAAAAATAACACTTGTTAGTTAGTACACAGGTGATAGCATGTTTTCCTATCTCATCAAGTTTGTGTGGATTAAGTCATTCAGCCAAAGTTGGTCTGCATGTACTTTCCCCTTTCAAAGGCAGCATTTTTGATGTGGGTAAACAAAATAGGTAGCACATCGTACATTTTATCTTTAGTAAACAAACATCTCTTCACAAATACAGACAGTATTTTGTAACAGTATTTTTTTTTCTTTTTTGGTGGAAGGATAAATAGTCCAAGATGCTAGATTCATTTCCAAGTTGCAACTTTTACTACTTCTTAATTTAATATTACCACGTATTCAATTTTGTCGCACAAGTCTGTAGTAAGATACTTGTAGTCTTTTGAACTCATCTGATATTGCTTGTATTTCAAGAAAATAGTCTTATAACATTTCATTTTGGATTTTTAATTTTGTGTTTTTTTTCCTTGACTCCGACTGTGACTCTGGGTTTGACTCTGTGAAACCCATCAACAAAATTGTAAACACTGGAGACAGTTTTTAAGACTGTATTGCATAATTCATCACCTCGTCTTGGTTGGTCTTTGCTAAATCTGTTATGTTTCTTCACATTTATAGTTATTCCCAGGTCAGATGTATTTTTTCCATTGCAATAAGGCAATAAAGGGGGTGATGGATGTAGACTTCAGTGCCCAGGAAAATGACTCAACATCTGTTTTTAGAACTCAGCAGAGCACCCTCTCTGCACCAACACACACAGCACTGTCCCACTACACCTCCGTGACCCCTCCTCACTGCCATATATTATGTTGAACAAGGAGCCTAGGATAGCTTTACGCGGCTTTGTTGTTCCTTCTTCCTCCATCGCTCTCCTTCATGCCTCTGACCTTTGACCCCTGTGCCAGCCATGCTTCAAGGCCTGTGGAGAAACGTACACACATGCACATGAACTAAATCACAACATATGTATTTAACTACAAATATACATACAACAACTATTACAACGGCAATTATTTTGATATAAACACAGAGTAACGGTGTCTAAAACCAACAATTATTGGCCACATTAAAGTTAACATTTAAAATGGTTTTGAAACATTTGAAAAAAAAAGAACATTACTTGAACACTTATTTTAAATTTGACCAAAGTATGTACGAGGCTTAGGCTGCATTCACACTTGTCCTTGTTGAGCCCAATTTAGTCCTGATACAGATTTGGTTTGGTCCTGTTGTAGTCCTGGTTTAGTCCTGGTCTAGTCCAGGTTTAGTGCCAAATTTAGGTTAGGCACATTTCTTATGTAGTCTACATGCAAGTGTGAAGGCACCCTTATATTATGATAATGTTATAATGTTGACCTGAATTATCCCGTCAGTACTAAAAGTTTTATGTAGGCCCTCTCCGGTGCATAAAGTAGCATGCCTTTTTGATTTAACTCGAGATGACTTGAGTCGGAAGCCCTGTGTAAGCTGCCTTATGTTTTGTGAGCAGACCATCCCTTTAAAAGGATGAAAGAGGTTTCATAGCGTAACCTTAACCACGTCTTGCATTTTTCTTCAAAGTGGCTCCTGGTGACCTCTGACCTCTCTCCTCTTCCTACCCCAGGTACCCCAGACAGCCTGGCGGAGAAAGAGCGCCAACTCATGGGCATGATCGGCCAGCTGAGTAGCCTGCGGGAGCAGCTCCTGGCGGCGCACGAGGAGCAGAAGAAACTGGCAGCGTCTCAGATGGAGAAGCAGAGGCAGCAGATGGAGCTCGCCAAACAGCAGCAAGACCAGGTAATGGATCCTACAGACTCTTTGTACATTTAGGCTGGACAAGTGCAAATGGACATAAACGTTATGAGACTTATTCTTCTTAAACAGCAGAAATTAACTGAGCAGATAAGAACACTCTTAGCATTATAAGAGTTATCTGTTCACTAATCACTTTATATAACAATCATTTTACAGTTGCACATACATAACACAGTTAACAACCAATAATACATTGTACCAATGCATTATAGACAATAGGACCATGTGACAATGGCTTACTCATTATCATCCAACTATTATTTGAGCTAAATGTAGGCTTTTACATGATCATTTCCATTCATTTGATGGTAGTATTTTGTGGCCTTTTCAGTGCGTCTAGTGCACTTCTAATAGCAGATGGTCATTATGTCTCCTTGTGCTCCCTGTTAATAGCACCTGAGTGGACAATTAGCACCGACCACTGTTTTGCCGGATGTTTGTGACGTCCATGTCGCACAAATATGTCACCGTAAAGATGTGTTGACAACATTGATTTATTGTTATGTTTTTTACAAACTTCAGAGAGCCATATAAAACAGTGGCAGTGATTTGATGGGATTCAAAACATGACATCAAAAGAAAAACAGTCCAGTAAATGGATCATAATAATTATATGTGACAATTAACATCCAGGTAAGTTTGAATCAGTGTGACAGCCCTGTGAAAGAAAGACGACTAAGATTGTAAACAAGGATCCCTGGCATGGCTGACCACTTTTCTGATGATGGGACTTAAATATGTTTTGTTTAAACACTTGTAATTAACGTTAACAGGTGTCTTTATAATATTGTGATGTACAAATTTGAAGTAATGAATAAAACATTACTCATCCATAAGAACATTGTAATTTCTATCAGAGGATTCCAGTCCTGCTTAATTTGCTGTTCAAAACAAATATTCTACAAAATTGTGATTGAATAAAATGCAGTCAGTTATTAGAGAATGCAATAAGTGCACTACAATAATGTTTTATTGTTAGTATTGTTAGTAAGTCCTACCTCAGATTGTGTAGTAAGAACATTGAAAATATATTTTATTTTGTGCACCATAGTGATGTTTTGGGCCATCTCAGATCATACTAGTGTCACAATAGTAAAATTTCAAACTCTATTTCGATACTGTGAATCATGCCACTATGATAGCACACTTATTGCTGGGTTTCAGGTGACATCACAACATTATATAGGCCAATAATATTTAATACAGATAAGGGGCAGCTAAAATGAATATTGTTCAAATGCAGCTTTTTATTGTAATACAAGAAGTTAATGGATCTAGTCACTAATAGAAATAATCAGGTTCAACATTTATGAATTTACATTTTCATATTTCATGGCAAAGTGCAATGTAACCAATAGAGAAAACTGGCTCTTGCTCCCATCTGGGAGTATGACATCACATGTTAGAATCTGAAAACTACCAATATAATTGTATGATTTTAGTCATTTTCAACATAAAATAACTGTGTTCTGATAAAGCTCAAGACCATTCTAAAAGTATTTAGAAAATGTTGTCTTTTTTAAACTAATACTTGCTCAAATGAGTATCTTATTTCAATAGAAGTCTTAGTACTAGTTTTAGTATCTATTAGTATGCAATTTTCAATACTAGATTTACACTGTAATAATTGTGCCTACAGCGATGCTATTGCCGTCCTGTACTTAAGCACTCAGGAATATGCTAAGGTGGTAGCGGATGCAGCATAGACTCTCCTCTCCTTAGCTCTATCCCTGAGGCAGGACTCTGGCAGAACACATACATTTACATAAAGAGGAATCCCCTTTTTTTCTGTTATTTCTTTGTTGCAGTTTTTAGCTTCAGGGGAACTCTTAAAGAACAAGAGGAGTGGAGACATAAGCTGTTGTACTTCACCTGCACGGTCTCCTCTGGGCCTCTGGCTGAAGTGTTTACCACAGCACACACTGTCTGACCAAATACAACCAGAGGGACTTTGTGACCAGCATGAATTGAGTTTGGACACACAAACATATACAGGGTTAAAGCTACACAAAGTAAAATATAGCAAGTACAAATAATTCCGATTTCTGAGCATACAAATTATGATGATTGACAGCAGATGTTTGATACACACACACACACACACACA
>KN485141.1:0-19204 GCA_000787095.1 Periophthalmodon schlosseri
CTGTGAAAGAAAGAAATGCACTTCAGGTGTTGAGTTGAGTTGATGTGCCCAGTGAACATGTGCCACTCGTTTTTAGCTTGGTGCTAAATCGTCGGGTGCAGAGGGACATACATTATGGTTAAGGTTAGGAACAGATATGAAAGTCGGCTCTGTCCCATCTGGGATGAACTAACTTTTACACTACAGGACAGTGTGTGCACAATTATAATGCTGTAACATGATCTTAAACTGCTAAATATAATGCATACTTACAGTATGTTGAAAAAATACTAAATAAATTCAAATAAACACAGGTATATCTTCTCAACAAGCTGCTTTTTAAGGTATAACTGTTGATTTGATGTTCCGGTATTTTAAAAGTTTAACAACAGTTCAACAAACAAGAGCTAAGCAAACATAGCAGAACAACATTATTGAGTTACTTATTATCTGAGAGTTTTGTGTTTAACCCTCCACTGCTCAAATCTTATCACGACACAAAATAAAAGCAAACATTTACTCAAACTGTGCCAAAAATCTCATGTTTCATCATTTACTGAACAATGTGCTGATATAAAGCTGTTGCGATAGACAGCTCTGCTCTGGGGCTGAGACTTTAAATCAGTCCTATTCCGCAACATGGACTTTTAACCATGTTATAATCCTTCTCATTGACCCTCAATGTATTTAGAGTGATTCATACATGTTTGAGTAAACTTTATTCTCGTGTATTCAAGATGTCATTGCTCCGATCTACCCCCGTTTTCACCTCCCACTGTGACGTACACACTTCCTTCTCCAGTTTTATTTTCTTAATTGGTGATACATGCAGGATTTGGCAGCGTAGCGTGGTCATTTTGGTACAAATGAAAAACCCATAGGAGGGGCAATGCGCACGCTTTGTTGTGATGTGCGACGTCAGCTCCTATTGGGCACCACAGTTTTCAGACGTGAAGTCAGCGGACTTATTTCTTTTCAGTTGTTTTAGATAAATACTGTGATTTAAAATGTCCAAATTATAACATAATGATCCACAGTGTCATAAATTATAACTACAGAGCAGACACAAGCGCAATATGCCTGCTTTAAGGTTCACTTTATTGTCCCCTGCATTTGACCCAACCTTCAATGTCTCTGAGTTAAACCTGTCAGGAGCAGTGGGACCCATCTTGCTCTTGAGCTAGTCTTGGTCAGGACTAATGTCATGATATTAAAATTTCAAACTGATAATAATAAATATAATAAAAATAATAAAAAACTCTTTCTTTAGACAACAAAATGTGATTTTAAACATTAAATAGTACTTTCTTTTGTATTCCCATGTGGCCTTATATCTGTGTAATCCCTCAGTCATCCAGTAGGTTCCATTGTGGTCCATGGGCGTGTACTATCTGATAGTGAGAGTGCTAACCCTAACCCACAGCTGTGCTCTGTGATTGGCTGAGACTCACCTGCTCAAGGGGGCAACACTGAGCGGAGACTCCAGGCGCAGACACAGCAGATAGATGAGGAAGACTGAGGAGGCGGTCCCCAGCCCCACCAGCAGGCGGCGCTGCAGAGCCATGCACACGGGATTACTCCTGTTGCCCTCCCAGAGCCATGCACACCTGGTACACAGAAAGCAAGAGAGTTACTCCTGATGCCCTCACAGGCAAAGCAAGTTTATTTGCATAGCACAAGTCATACACTGTGATTCAAAGTGCTTTACAGAATAAGGAACACATGAGTCACTGAGACAGTGCGCACATTTATATTCAGTGATGTTTTAACGTGTTTTTTAAGACAGTATTTTTTTCAGTGAGCCAATTTTTGCAAATCATTATAATACTATGAAATTATTCCTCAAAATGAGAAAAGTGTTGTTCGTATACGGGGCAGATAAAACCTGTCCCTAATGCAGCTAGAGGAGCATAGGGTTAGATGACACTGGATTTACTTCAAACTTTATCATTGCTAGCCACCGCGTTCCAAACAAGAAGTGAGCATGGGTGCACTTCCTGCTCTATCGACTCTGACTCCAATTCACTTTGTATTGAAAAACTGTGGCCCCTCTCTCTCTCTCTGTAACTGCTGTCAGGCTCATCATTTTTGTTTTACAATGTCGGTTTTAACCTGCTCTACATGATCCTGGGATTTTTATTTCACTATTTTGTCCCTGGAACTTGGCTCCAAATTTGCCCCTATAACTGTTAGTCTTGATGAGCTTCATTTGGACTGAGCACTGTGGATGGCATCACACTCCCTCAGTGCCCTTCTTTATACAGTCTATGAGTGTAACCTACTAGAGACAAACAAATGGATAAGTCTCGCCACGTCTGGTTTTGACAGTGTACCTTTGATTTTGCAATGTTTTTAGATGGTAAAAAGCTACAGATCTTATTGCTTTAATGTGGCTGTTAAAGTCCATTATTAGCACTGGATGCAGTGGCATTGTGTGTCGAGCTGTGTCGCTGTGCGTCAGATTGTGTCAGATGCCCTCCCATTGTCCGCGTTCTAGTGTTTGTGGGTTTAGTCTCCAGGACGACAACTCTGCCACTGCCCAAACTCAAACATCTCTAATCCTGTTTAAATGAATCCTCTCCCCAGAACTAAACCAGGACTAAACCGGGACTAAACCAGGGCAGAACCAGGACTAAACCAAGACTAAACCAAGACTAAACCAAGTCTAAGCCAAGTCTAAGCTAAGTCTAAGCCAGGACTGAACTGGGACTGAACCAGGACTAAACCAGTTTCAAACCAGGTTCAAACCAGGTCTAAACCAGGTCTGAACCAAGACTGAACCAGGGCTAAAGCAGGACTAAACTTGATTTGTTGACCTGGTTTATTCATATCTCTGTAATTACAGGGCTTTTCTCATGAAACTAAATCTGTGTGAGTAAGTGATACTGAGCCGTGTTTAAGATCACAAAGACATATTGTTCCTTTTGTCTTGTGTTGTTAATTTCAGCTCAAAGTCTCAAGAACATTTGTGTTTTAAGTTAACTTTTGGAGCTGGTTCAGGCCTGGTTCAGCCCTAGTTTAGTCCTGGTTTAGTCCTGGTTCAGTCCCAGTTCAGTCCTGGTTCAGTCCTGGTCCAGTCCTGATCCAGTCCTGGTCCAGTCCTTGTTCAGTCCTATTCTCACTCTGGGTCTAAGTGGTCTCTGGTTCGTTCTCAGGTCTGTGTTAGACCCTCCTCTCCCCAAGCCAAAAAAGTCCTGATTTAGTCCTGGTTTATACCTGGTTTATACCTGGTTTAGACCTGGTGTAGACCTGGTGTAGACCTGGTTCAGTCCTGGTTTAGTCCTGGTTTATACCTGGTTTATACCTGGTTTATACCTGGTGTAGACCTGGTTCAGTCCTGGTTTAGTCCTGATTGGTGTGAATGTGCAAAGTGTGAACCTTAAACTGAATAACATGTTTTATTCAGAGGGAGGGAGGGCATCTGGTCTAATGTTAAACCTCAATCTGAGCACTGATGAATTACTCCCATTCCAAGAAACAAGAAACCAGGTCTAAAGTAGGACTAAACCAGGTCTAACCCAGGTCTAACCCAGGGACCAAACCAGTTTTAAACCAGGTTTAAACCAGGGACTGAACCAGGTCTAAGCCAGGTCTAAACCATATTCATTATCTCAGTTGTGCTTTTCTTTCTGGCTTCTGTTCCTCTTCTTTCTATGAACAGCATTTCAACTTCCTCTTTTTGCTCACTTAGACCTATCTTAGAACCGGGCTTAGTACCAGGTTTAGTCCCTTGTTCAGTCCCTGGTTCAGTCCCTGGTCCAGTCCCTGGTTTAGACCCTGGTTTAGTCCCTGGTATAGTCCCTGGTTTAGACCCTGGTTTAGTCCCTGGTATAGTCCCTGGTTTATACCTGGTTTAGACCCTGGTTTAGTCCCTGGTTTAGTCCCTAGTTTAGACCTGGTTTCGACCTGGTTTCGGGTTTCTTTTTAACTTTTCATCATTTCCTCTCTGGTTCCTTCTCAGATCTCGTTTTTCCTCAACTCTATTTTAAAACTTTAGTTTATTTTAAGCGCTTATTTATTTGTAATAAAACATAATGTCATGACGTCATAACTTTATTTAACTTTATTTCACAGTTTTTTGCTGATGTCGTCACTTTCCTCGCTCGGCTCTTATCGCTGTATCTCACATGCCCCTCTCTCTGCCCTGTTATTCTTTTAAAAGCACTTTTCTCACAAACAAACCGCTCTAAAAGTCATGAAGCAAAGTCCAAATCCGGGTCAAGACCTGGTTCCGACCCAAAATCTGGAACAGCGCCCTTTTGGATCCCGGAAAACCACTTTACTGCTTCAAACCAAAGAAACCGCAGTCTTTGTTACCGTTACAGCGCTGCTATCCCCGCCGCATTCTCTGTCTGCTCCTCGGGTTTGTTCTGCTCCGGATCCGGCTCTGGTTCTGTTAGTGCGGGTCCAGGGTCCAGGCTCGGGTCTGGACTCGGGTTTAGTTCGGTTCGGTTTGAGGTTTGAGAACAGATGCGTGCGTTAAGACGCGAGTGGAGTGGAGACGCGCAAAAGACGCACGGAAAGGAAGGGGGCGTGGTAAAAGGGAAGGGGCGTGGTGTGAAATGTGAACCACGCCCACATTCCCACACTTGGTCCCGCCCCTAGAGTTTAATTGACAGGAGGCAGACCTGTCAATCATGTGTAAAGTTATGTGTAAACACATAAAAGGGCCTAACAGAACAAGCCAGATCCAAACCAGAACTGAGCCAGGATCCTGGTTTGATACAGAACAATTTGTGTCACACTGGGGAAACTTAAGTGTTGCAACAGAAAAGAACAGCACCTGTTTTGGGTATAGTCGTGGTTTAGTCCTGGTTCAGTCCTGGTTTAGTCCCAGTTTAGTTCTGGTTTGAGTCCAGTTGGATCCTGTTCTAGTCCAGGTTTAGTTTTGGGTTTAGTCCCAGTTTAGTCTTGGTTTAGACCTGGTTTAGTCTTGGTTTAGACCTGGTATAGACCTGGTTTAGACCTGGTATAGACCTGGTTTAGACCTGGTTCAGTCCTGGTTTGAGCCTAATTTAGTCCTGATGTAGACTTGGCTTGATCCTTTTCTATTCCAGGTTTAGTTTTGGGTTTAGTCGTGGTTTAGTCCCAGTTGGTGTAAATCTGCAAGTGTGAACGCACATTAAACTAAACTACATTTTCTATTTACTGTGAGGGAGGGCATCTGGTCTAATGTCAAACCTTACTCTGAGCACACAAAAAGAAAACTCAGGATTTAAAACTTGATCTAAACAAGTTACATAAAAACACTGCCTCCAGCAAAACTACAGGTCTGGACTTGTGTAGTCCCCTGAGTTAGTGCTGATTTTCAGTCCTGGTTTAGTCCTGGTTTTATGCTTTTCTGGGGACACATATTATGCCCATAAAATATTTGAAATGTATGTGTATAAAAAGATCTTATGTGTATAAATACACTGATACTGACAATGACAAGACACTGATACGACTCCAGATAAACTTGGGTTAGTCAGGATCTAATCTAACTTGTACTATAAGTTACAGTATGTTCTGTCAGCTGCATTTTTATATCGCGTGTGTGAAAGATGGCACAGCACATATAAGTATATATATATAAAAAAATGCAACAATGGTTGCACTGAGGAAGTCTCTGTTCTAGACCAGATACTTCCGTTTTAAGGTGGAGACAAACAGCAAGAAGGTTGTGGCTTTAACTTCCAGGCCTGTCTGTGCAAAGTCTGCATGCTCTCTCTGTGCCTGGGTGGAGTTTGCATGTTCTCCCTGTGTTTGTGCGGAGTTTGCATGTTCTCCCTCTGCTGTGTGGGTTTCCTCTGGGCATCCCGGTTTCCCCCATCAACCCAAAACATGCACAACAGGTCAAATCCTCCAGCTAACGTAGGACTAAAACAGGACTAGCTCAAGATCTGGAGATGGGTCCCACTGCTCCTGACAGGTTTATCCTGGGGACACTGAAGGATGGGTCAAATGTAGGAGGACCGTTTTCCTACAGGGACAATTAAATGTATCTTAAGGTTAATTTTTTGACAGACAATAATGTTCCTTACCTTACTGTATTTAAGTTAAACACTCAGATACCTAAAATGTACTTAAGTAAACTTTACAGTGAGAACTTTTACTTCACTACATTTGAAAGCAGATATCTGTACTGTAAAGTGTTGAATGTTGACTCTTCATATGTCATAAGAAAACTAAACTCGATGTCATTACAGTTGAATATATTTTCATTTAAAGAAAGGGTAAAGGGTACTCGTTTACCCAGGGCTCAGTGCAGAAAAGGGGGCCCACCAAAAGACTATGTATATTTACCAAAGAAAACTTGTAGTGTGGTCCAACCAGGATAGTTTGTGCTTTACCTGTCCAGCCAGAACCATACAATTTGACAAAACTTTACAAAGACAAGTGGGTCTGGAGCCATATCCAGTCTCCAATTCCAGAGGGCGTGATTGACAGGTGGATTAAACAATCACAGACGCATGCTCCGTTTGTGTCAAAACAGAAATGGCGGTTTATATGTAAAAAAGATTTCTGCAAAATCAACAATCGAACACAAAACTGTTACTAAACTGTTATTTATCGCTAAAAGAAGTGGGTTTTTTTTTGTTCTGAATGCTACAGAGTTTTGAAGAGGAGATGTCTTCTGCATTTGAGAGACACGTGATACAAATGAGGGGCTGTGGTTGGACCGTCCCGAGTTAGGACCACAGAGCGTGACAAACCTCTGTCCTATTAGACCCTTCTGGATTCTAAAAGGGTGTAGAAGAGACTGGCTGCCCAGGGCCCAGAATTTTATGCTACACTGGTGAATCCTGACAAAGACTACATATGAGATGCACTTCAAACTTCAACAGAAACTAAGAAGCATTAGTGGAGCTTGAACAGCAGATTTTTGGACAATGATGATTGTGGGTTTATAAGGGGGACTGGATGATGATTGCAGAGAAGGTGCAGAGAGCAGTGGGGGTGACTCGGATGCAGTGATGAAGGCTGAGGAGCAGGTGAGAGGCAGGTGTAGGCGTCGGCTGCAGTTAGGTTTTGCCCTGCTTCCACTATCCTTTCAGAATTACTTTTACTCTTATTCATCCCCAAATCCTTTGCTTGTTTCCTGTGAATGTTGGTTAATCTGCTTGTCTGTTTTTGACCAACGGCTGTTTCACAGTTTGATTTTCTAAATAATCAATATCATAAAGCCCTGAGCAATTTGCCTGATTAAATTATAATGATAGGGTTTATGTTCCCACAGTCCAAACAATATGATGTTGGTCCCATTGACTTTTTTGCATGCTATGGTGAATACAATTAATCCCCCAGGTTTTGTGACAATTGGATAATTTTGGACCTTTTATGCGTATTATATTATAGCTATAGTCACCATTGGTTATGTGCTCATTACTCTGCTCTATTCAAGCTCTATGCAGGCTAATGCATTTGGCCGTGAGCAGGTATCAAAGGGAATAAAGGCATTTTTGACAGCGTGTTACACAAAAAACGTTATGTTTTAGGGTTGTGCTCATGTGGCCTATCACTATGATTTTCATTGGCCTAAGACAAAGTTCATGTGCCTCCCATCCCATTAGTGATTGAAATTTGAGCTCTCTAGGCCAATGCCTGTGGTTGTGAGAAGTCAAAGAAAAAGGTAGTGAAGGTGTTTTTTGCCAGAGTGCAACGCAAAAACCATCAAGAGTATCCCCCCCAAAAAAACAAATATCTTCTGAAAATCTATATCTCTACGTGTGGCATACCAAATTTGAGCTCATTTGGACCAAAAAACAAGGACTAGATTGGTTTCATAAAAAGGCAGTAAAAGTGACAACTTAATTTCAATACAGTTTGGTCCTGGTTTGGTCCTGGTTTGGTCCTGGTTTGGTCCTGGTCCTCCTCCTCCCGTATTGGTGGGTATCGTTTTAAGAAAAAATCATGTGACCGATACAGAAAGTGTCGTTTGGATGTGCTGCGCCAAATTGTGTTTACAAGGAAACAAACTGTATTGACATGTTGTGGATTTGTTGGATGGAGACCAAACTGTTTGCTGTTGATGTTGCTGTGCCTGTTGGATTTTTCCTTTGCTTCCACTTCTGACTTCATGGATCGTTCCAGGAAGTTTTCCCCAGTCTGGAATAATTTTGATCTTTTGACGCCAAATAAGGTAAATCTTTTTCTCCTTTGGGCATTGTTTACTGTTAGTTTTTTAATTAAATATGTTTCTACTCTGGTGACGGGAACTGGTGTCTAAGAGGAGAAATCGCCTTGGAGCAAAGACACTGCAAAAACTTTTGTTCCTCAATAAAAATGTATGAATGAATCCATTTTTAGTGTGTTATTTCGTATGACTGAACACTTAAGTCAGGGGTGCCCAAACTCTTTTCACCGAGGGCCATATCTTGAAAAATAATCGACACGGAGGGCCACAGACCAGTGGTGAGTATAGTGGATAATTCAGATGGATGCAATTAACATAGTTTTGTGGAGCCACTCTTCTTATAGTGGAGGTGGTTGTCGATGGAAGCCAGGTGTGCAGTAGTAGCCACGCCCAGACAGGAGGAGACAGAGGATAAAGGAGAGACCATTGGAAGAGCAGGACTGGACCAGAGCAGAGTGTGACAGGTTTAGACCTGGTTTAGTCCTGGTTTAGTCCTGGTTTAGAGTTGGTTTAGTCCTGGTTTAGACCTGGTTTAGACCTGGTTTAGTCCTGGTTTAGACCTGGTTCAGACCTGGCTTAGTCCTGGTTTAGACCTGGTTCAGACCTGGTTTAGTCCTGGTTTAGACCTGGTTCAGACCTCTGGACGGGGGAGGACATTTTCCATACAGCTGTTTTCTCTCAAACATAATTATGATTCAATGAAATTATGAAATGTATTTGTGAACCACAGACTCCAGTGGGAGCATCGTCTATATGTCCTGGTTTAGTCCTGGTCCAGTCCTGGTTTAGTCCTGGTTCAGTCCTGGTTCAGTCCTGTTTTAGTTCTGAGTTCAGAGAGTTCAGAGGGACCGGCGTCTCTATATCGCTCCAGTTAAAAACCAGAGAAATGTGAAGATTTTATGTCTTTTATTGTGAAATGAGCTGTAATTACACTGTTTATCTGCTCCTCCCTTGCTCCAACAAGTCACTTTTACTTGAGTAATATATTGTACAGTGTCACAGTACTCTTACTTGAGTAATATATTGTACAGTGTCACAGTACTCTTACTTGAGTAATATATTGTACAGTGTCACAGTACTCTTACTTGAGTAATATATTGTACAGTGTCACAGTACTCTTACTTGAGTAATATATTGTACAGTGTAACAGTACTCTTACTTGAGTAATATATTGTACAGTGTAACAGTACTCTTACTTGAGTAATATATTGTACAGTGTAACAGTACTCTTACTTGAGTAAAAGTTGTGGTTCCTCTTCCCACTGTGAGTAGGTCTGTTGACAGTATGAAGTAATTTGAACATTTGTGTTTCTTGCGTCGCTCCTTCAGATAGGATTTAGTTTTAATGTTTTGTCTTTACTGTACATTTTAAATCACAAATCATAATGTTCTGTCTAATCAGACAGATTAGACTTGAGTAGTTTTTTTTCAGAAATACTTTTACTCTCACTGAAGAATAATTACAAGGGTCACTGCTTTTTACACTATAACATACAGTAACTGTCTGTGGTGTAAATGTCCGAAAAGCCCCCAGAACCAGAACTCACTGGTGGAAAAAGTACTCAATTTTGTTAAGTAAAAGTACAGATATGGAGGCAAAAATTTACTCAAGTAAAAGTAAAAGTATCACATGAAAAAATCTAAGGTATTAAAGTATATGTTTAAAATTGTACTTTAAGAGTCAAAAGTGAAAGTATTTCATGCAGATTTTGAAGTCTTATAAGGCTTCAAATGTCATGATTTTGATAAAGATTTGTGCTGAATTTTGTTCAATAAAAACAATTGACTATATTTATTTTTCTAGATATTTGTTTGTATATTTTTGTTTACTCAAACTGTGAGCATATTGAGAATAAAGCCCTCAGCCTTTTTAGCTGAATCCTGTTCCAAATGCAGTGGAGTAGAAAGTACAGGTACCTCCAGGTAGAAGTACTTTACTACTTCATTAAATTCCACCACTGCCAGAACTAGACCAGACCAAAACCCAGACTCAAACCAGACTGTAGACCAGACCCATGAACCAGAGCCTGTGATGGGGGCTTGAAGATAACCCCAAACAGCTGTTCTCTGTTACAGGAAGTGCTCTCATGTTTCACATCATGTGACTTCCTGTGGGTGATGCATTATTTACAGCCCTAACCCTTAAAGGAATCTACAGAGACACAGAGGCCAGAGAGGCAGTGTGGCAGAGTGGTTAGCACGCACGCAACAACAAGGTTCTGGGTTTGGGATTAATAGACCTAAAGTATTGATACTTTGCAGTGACATCATCATGGGGATGCTCTACATGCATGTCTATGACATACTGTTCAGGAGTTACCATGGTGACACAATGCACACATTAGCAAACACTGGCTGATAAGTTTGTAGATGGTCTGAAAATAGATTTAAACAGCACATTTTCAGGAGCCTGTGATCCATCCAAGTGTTCATGATCCTGTTTAGGAGTTTGATTTTCAACAAAAAGGTGAGAGAGACTAACTGAAAAACAGCTGGCTAATGCTAACTAGCTTGTGACTGTAATGTTATTTGAGAGGGACTTGTTTAACAGCACAAATCAGTCAGATTGTGTTAAAATAAAGCTTTAACAAAGACTCAAACAGAACAGTGCCTACAGTTAGCTTCACACCCCCGGGGCATGTTGATGACATCAGCTGCAAAGTATGTCTATTAGGGATGGGAGACTGTGCACACACGACGGAAATGATCTGGTGAGATTTTTGCATCACATTTTTGCATTTGCCTTGGACAAAAAAGTTTATCTTTGATGATTTACTGCTCTTGAGAAGCTCTAGTTCCAAAAAGCACTGCTACAACAACTGAACTATCAAATGAAATAAAGTCAAAAATTTTAAATTATATCAAAATCTCATCTTGTCTCGTTCTTGTGGACTTAATCTCGTGGAATTTATATCTCGTTCCATCCTTAATATCCATCCCTCCATCCCTCCCTTCCTCCCTCCATTTATCCATCCTTCCCTCCCTCCATTTATCCCTTCCACCCTTCATCTCTCCGTTCATCCCTCCCTCCATTCCTCCCTCCATTCCTCCCTCCATTGGACAGCAAAAGAAACATTTAATTCTGTCAACTGGACAAACGTTTTCCAGTGTAGTGAGTTGTCCAGCTGGACGACTGAGGGATCACATAGAGATCTGTTGGATATCGCTGGGACATGATGCTGTGGGCAGAGACAGGGACATTCTGAGGGACATTTGTGTGGTTTAGTCCTGGTTTAGTCCTAATTTAGTCTTGCTTCAGTCTTGGTTCAGTCTTGCGTCAGTATTGGTTCAGTTCTGGTTTAATCCTGATTTAGTCCTGGTCCAGTCTTGGTTCAGTCTTGGTTCAGTCTTGGTTTAGTCCTAGTTCAGTTCTGGTTTAGTCCTGGCTCAGTCCTGGTTTAGTCTTGGTTCAGTCCTGGTTTAGTCCAGACGTTTGCCAGAGTACAGATGGAGGAGGCGGGGTCAGTACAGGTCAAATGTGTAGGACATTGGTATTTCACAGACAGTGCCTCTAAACATGAGACGAGGACAAAACAGTCGCTCTTATCTGTTCATGTGGTGTCCTTGGGCAAGACACTTCCCCTTCCTCCTGTCGAGGGTCACAGGTTTAAGGGCTGTAGCTGTGATAAGTATGTGTCTGTGTGGTTCTGTAAACAGGGGCTCTGATCTTGTGAGGAGGAGGAGGGGAGGGCATCCTTTTTAAAAAAAATAACACAGAGACAAGGAGTGGAAATGTAAATCTTTATTAAAGTCTCAGCGCTCACAATTATTGTGAGTATTTTCTCAGGTTTGGTTTAAATCCTCCGACTCTTTCCTCTGATCATCTAAACTTCAACTTTACAAAATCCTTCTTTTCAAAATAAAACTCAAACTTTCAGAATAAACAAACTTTTTTTCATTTCAAACAAAATCCTCCAAAATCACTTTCTTCAAACCTTCAACTTTACAAACCAGGTCTAAACCACGTCTAAACAGGACTGAATCAGGACTAAACCAGGACTAAACCAGGACTGAACCAGGACTAAACCCAGTCTAACCCAGGACTAAACCAAGATTGAACCATGACTAAACCAGGACTAGACCAGGTCTAAACAAAGTCTAAACCAGGACTAAACCAGGACTAAACCAGGACGTAACCAGAACCTAACCAGGACTGAATCAGGACTCCAGGGTCTAACAAAGTCTAAACCAGGACTAAACCAGGACTAAACCAGGACGTAACCAGAACCTAACCAGGACTGAATCAGGACTGAACCCGGACTAAACCAGGATTAGACCAGGACTAAATCTGGATTAAACTGTGACTAAACCAGAACTAATCCAGGAAGGACTAAACCAAGATTAAAACAGGACTAAATCAGGACTGCAACTTGTTCCCTAGATTCCTCTGTCATAGTTAAGTCTCTAATCAGTCCCCAAGACAAGTTCAGACTGGACAGATCATAAAACATGTGTTCGTCAACATACCACAGGGACTAAACCAGGACTAAGACAGAACTAAACCAGGACTAAACCAGGACTAAGACAGAACTAAACCAGGACTAAACCAGGACTAAGCCAGAACTAAACCAGGACTAGACCATGACTAGACCAGGACTAGACCAGGACTAAATCTGGATTAAACCAGGACTATATCCGTATTAAACCGGGACTAAACCAGTTCTAAACTGGGACTAAAGCAGGACAAAACCAGGAATAATCCAGGTTTTAACTGGACTATATCAATACTAAACTAGAAATAGACCAGGACTAAATCTGGATTAAACCTGGACTAGACCAGGACTAAACCAGGACTAGACCAAGACTAGACCGGGACTAAACTAGGTCTAAACCAGGACCACCGTTCCCTTTGTCCATACAAAGTACTTTTCCTTTTTCCCTTTGTTAACCTACAAATAAACTAGGAATAATTTACTGCAAAAGTCAGTTACATAAAAATACAGAAATATAAAAGTCTTTTTCTGAAACATGATTCTTCACTTTCATCTGAACTTACAAAAGTGTGAGGCTCAAAGCGCCGCAGGGATCAGTACAAACATCAGGTGAGGGGGAGGTTGTGGGTTAGACTCCAGCAAAGGGGTAGGTTGTGAGTTAGATTCCAGAGAGGTGGGGGGAGGAGGGGGGAAGTTGTGGGCTAGATTCCAGATTCCAGAGGTTGTGGGTCAGATTATGGAGGTTGTGGGTTAGACTCCAGAGGCAGAGGGGAAGGTGTGAAGGTTGTGAGTTAGACTCTGGAGGTTGTGGGTCAGCAGTGTTTCCCATAGCTTTTGTTTTGGCACAAATACTTTCTATTATTAATAATTTTCTTTCATACAATTTATGGAGTTTGAAAATATAAGGAGCAACATATTGTTACGCCAATGTGTAGTCCATGTTCTCTTTACACGATGGGGGAGAATTTTAAACTATGGGGGGCCACCATAGTCTATTCTGTTAATGGGAAACTCTGAGGTTAGATGCCTGAGGTTGCGGGTGAGATTCCGAAGGTTGTGGGTTAGACTCCGGGTCATTTCTCCAGGAGCTGCTTCCTCTGCTGCTCCCATAGCGCCTCCAGGTGGTCGGCTCGCTTCAGTGCAGCCTGGAACAAAAGCAGAGTGAGAGAGGGGCTCAACGCACTTTAAAGCTCTATTACAGAACATTTCACATTTAAAAACATGTCACTATTTAGAATCAAATGTTTGGATCTTAGAGAAATTAAAGCTTGAATTTATGGGTTGAAGTAAAATTTGAGCACTAATCCTGGCTTGTATCATACGTCGGGGTCAGAGGTGGACTGTAGTGGGGTCAGTAGGGGTCAGAGGGTCAGAGTGGTCAAAGGGTACAGAGTGTGGATTGTAGTGTGTCAGTAGGTTTCAGAGGGGTCAAAGGGTCAAAGGGTACAGAGTGTGGACTGTAGTGGGGTCAGTAGGTTTCAGAGGGGTCAAAGAGTCACAGGGTGTGGTACAGAAAGTGGACGGACCTCGTGCTGTTTACGTAGACTATTCACAGTTTCCTCTTTCTTCAAAATGGCCGCCTTCACTCTGAAAAACACAACAGAGGGTTATATTCAAATATATTTACTAATATTGTCTGGTTTCTACTTCCGTCTTTGTGTCATCACGTCAGAAAATGGGATTAAAAAGTGTTGCGGAACATTGGGGAAATATGAAAATGTGAATTTGGTGATAAAAGATCACGTGAGTGTGTGTTTACAAAAAAGGGTAAATGCTGGTGATGAGTTACACCTCTGAGAAACTAATTCCAAAAAGCAGTGCTACAAAGACAGCAAAAATATTAAACACCAAAAATAACAGAAGACCAAAATTAGAACTGGATCAAAATGTTTGAGACAATGTGTGCTATATCCTGTCATTATAATTATGTCATTATCTCCAATGTTTTCTTTTATTGATACGTTGCAGTAACATCATGCTGGGGGTGTCCTACGTGTATTCCTATGGCGGAATGCTCAGCAGTTACCATGGAGACACAAAGCACACAAACACAGCCAAATACGTTTTAAGACTGTCTGAAAACTCAAGAAAAAATACAAAATGGATTTAAACAGCACATTTCCAGGAGCCTGTGATCAATACAAGCGCTCATGGTTCTGTTTAGGAGTTTGATTTTCAACAAAAAGGTGAGAGAGACTAACTGAAAAACTGTTGGCTAATGCGAACTAGCTTCTAACTGTAATATCATTTGAGAGGGACTTGTTAAACAGCACAAATCATGTTGTAGTTCAGCTATGTCAGTTCTTTCTGATCCAACTGTGTTAAAACAAAGCTCAGGTTAAAGTGTAACAGAGCTTCAAACAGCAGTGCCTACATCAACATCACACCCAGAGAACACTGATGACATAGTATTACAGTATCAATACCGTGCTGTACGGTTTCTGTCATGTGGCCCTGCCCTGGTGATGGAGAGGCACCTTAAACACACATGTGTACATATACATGCATGTACAGTACATGTACAGTACATGTACAGTATATGTACAGTACATGTACATAGAGTCAGTAAGGACAAACATGAATGACAGGGGCACAAAAGCTCTTAACTGTCTGAGTCTACACAGCACTTCCTGTGTCGCCTTTGTCTACCACAAATAGTATTACTTGTATCTCTCATGTACTTGGTTGAGCTCCTCCTCCCTTTCTGGTCACTGTCTCCTACTTCACCCTCAGTAGTAGTAGTAGTAGTAGTAGTAGTAGTAGTAGTGGTAGTAGTAGTAGTAGTAGTAGTAGTAGCAGTAATAGTAGCGGTAGTAGTATCAGTATTCGTACCTCTCATGTACTTGGCTGAGTTCCTCCTCCTTCTCTCTGGTCACTCTCTCCAGCTCGAGCCTGAGTCTCGCTCTCAGTTCACTCACACTCGTCTTCAGTTGTCGGTTCTCTTCCTCTGTTTGGACCAAACGTTCTGCAAACTCCTCACGGATCACCTCAGCCAGACTGTGACGCTCTGAAGTCAGCTTATCACAAGTCTGAAACACAACCAGAGAGACCGAGTTTAGACCGGGTTTAGACTTTGTTTAGACCTGCTTTAGACTCGGTTCAGTCCTGGTTTAGACCTGGTTTAGTACCTGTTTTAGACCCTGGATGGTCTGGTCTTTGAGCCGTAGCTCAGATGTAGCTCTCATCAGCTCTTCTTCACGCTGCAGTAGTTTCTGTCGCGTTTCCTGGTGTTTCTCCACAGAGCTCCTCTCAGAGCGCTCCAGCTCCTGCAGCTCAGCCTCGTACTTCTCCCTCACACGCTTCACTCTGTAAAAGTATTACACTCACATTATTATTATTCAAATATAAAAGCAGGCCATTAGAGTCTGAGTGTGTATGAGTGTCTGTCATTTCTCCCTCAGATGCTTCACTCTGATAAAACAACGACACCAGTGTCTTACTATTATTAAATATAAAACGCTAGAAACCAATTATAAACCACCAGCTCCAATAGCCCAGCCTCTTCTGTGTCAGTGCGAGTGTACCACATGCCTTTGAACTCTCTCTTCTCTCTCCCTCACCTGTTTTCCACTGCTCTCTTGCTCTCCTCCCTCTCTTTACTCATCTGTTCTTCTAGAGTCCAGATGGTCAGTTCTATCTCTCTCACCTGTGTTCCTCTCTCGCTCTCTCACCTGTTTTCCGCTGCTCGCTCGCTCTCCTCCCTATCTTTACTCGTCTGCTCCTCTAGAGTCCAGATGGCCAGTTCTATCTCTTTGTCTCTCTCTCTCTTCAGCTCTTCTTTCATCTCTCGCTCTCGGCTCCGGAGCCACGCCTCCTACAAACACACAAACACATAAACAAAAACAAGGATGAACAAACAGATTGTGAGTCAAATAAAACCTCTGTGTTCAGCTGTCAGGGCATCCACAGCTTTCACAAAGGGCCAATTTTGTAGGATTCTTCTCTATTTTCACAATATGAATTACATTTTTTTTAATCTTCAAAGTGCCTAAAAGTTAGCTTTGTAAGGTTTAGCCTAATCCCGCTCTGAGCCTGCGCTAGCTCTAGCAGCTATCGCTCTGATTGGTCAGAACTGGTCATATGGTGCACGTTTCTGTCGTCATGGTGGAAGGTGCAAGGCCTACACTGAGGTAAGTAATGCAGAAGAAAAAATATCTTTTGGCCTTCTGTGCCAATGAGCTCAGGCCACTGAAAACAACACAACACCATCTTTGGTTCATCTTCAGATCTGATTATATGTCCATGGTCGAATCATGTCTCTGGTGACATTTATGGGGATGATATGAAATATTGAATGCAATGATGTAATTACATGTTCCTCTCAGGTGTGAGGGGAGGCAGACAGACGGTGGCTAATGCTAACGCTAAAGCCCAGAGCAACTGAAACACTGACTGTGGAGGCTGTGCACAGGATAAACACTCTCAGTTGTGCTTCCACTCCTCACGTCTTACTCTTTGATTATTAGAGATGTATTAGATGTACCTGTTTGGTCTTGTAGGTGTCCTCCCACGTCTGTCTCTCCAGCTCCACTCGTTCCTGCAGAGCCTTCATCTCCAGCTGAGCGACACACACATCATAGGTTATAATGTTTTAACTTTTATTTATACAAAGTTGCTCTCTGATAGATATGTAGGGATAAATAACAGCTACATAAGACATTCTACACCGATTGCAACCTGTAAATAGTTTTATTACATCAAGTATCCAATCAGTGGAACTAACAGTAGAAATCCTAGTATATGTGATGTACCTCTCCTGCTCCTCTCTACTACTAGCAGTAGCAGTAGTACTAGCAGTAGTAGCAGCAGTATAAGTACCTGGTGTCTTCTCTCCTGCTCCTCGCGGCTCTTCTCCAGTTCTTCTCTCAGAGCTCGTGAGGCCACAGAGCTGTTCTCCTCCAAATGTCTCCTCAGCTCCTCCAGCTCTGCACGCTGACTATAAACACACATATACACTTTAATACACCTCCTGTATGTCAGATGTCCTCCCTGTGTCTCCATGGGGTCTTATTATGTGAAAAAGATGCTAATCCTGTAGTTTAGAGCTCTATAAACATCTGCATGGGGTTCTTGGATTAGATTATCTGGTCATTACCGTGCTGTGATCTGGACCAGTCTCTCCTCCTCCTCTGGTATATTAGATTATGTTGTCAGTAGATTATCTGGTTTATATGGTTAGCATGTTACCGTGCTGCGAGCTGGACCAGTCTCTCCTCCTCTGTTGTATTACAGTATGTGGTTCTAGTCTCTCTGGTGTAGTAGATTATCTGGTCAGATTATTACCGTGCTGCAAGATGGGCCAGTCTCTCCTTCTCGTCTGAAACTTCTTTGTACAAACGTCTCCTCTGTTGCTGCAGGGACAGCTCCTCCTCCTGGAGCTGCTTCTCGTATCTGTCACACACAAACACACACTGCTCAAAGGACACACACACAAACACCACGATGGACCCCAGCGGCTCTGATGTAAAGCTATTGCCTTAGAATCAGGAGGACTTTTAAGGACAACCATCGCCTCTTTCAGGTATATATCCTCACCTGCTCTTGACGTTTTCTCTCTCCCTCTCACAGAGCTCTTCCCTCTCTCGTTCCAGTCTTTCTCTCAGCTCTTCTGTCTGCTGGATATACTTTAGAGCCGCTCTCTCGTCGGCCTGCAACAGCTCAGCCTCGTGCAGAGACCTCAGTTTGTTCAGCTCCTGTTTGTGTCTCGAAATCAGCCTCTGGATCTCAGGCTCCAGACCTGAAACAGCAAGAGATATATGAGACTAAACCAGGACTAAACCAGGACTATACCATGACTAAAGCAGGACTAAATCAAGACTAAAGCAGAACTGAAGCAGGACTGAAGCAGGACTAAACCAGATCTAACCAGGACTAAACCAGAAGTGAACCAAGATTAAACCAGAACTGAACCAGAACAAAACCAGGACTAAACCAGGACTAAACCAGAACTGGACCAGAACTGAACCAGAATTAAACCAAGACTAATCCAGGACTAAACCAGGTCTAAACCAGGACTAAACCAGGTCTAAACCAGGTCTAAACTAGGACTAAACCAGGTCTAAACCAGGACTAAACCAAGATCTAAACCAGGTAAGACCTTTGACAGTGATCTCTTTGATTTTCTTGGTCTTCTCATCGATCCATTTTTCTCGTCGAACTTTCTCAGTGGCGGCCATCAGCTCCTTCAGCTTCTTTATCTCCTAAGAATCAAAGTTTGTGTTTTATTCACTGTCCTTAAAGTCTCTCAGCATCTCTGCATGTTTTGTACTGCGCTGTCCTCGTTTTCAAATGCAAACTATCAAAGGTTTCTCTTTTGAAAACATTTGTAAATGGTTGGTTTTGGACTGTTGTATTCAACAGCACATACACGGGACCATGGAGCAGAGAGACTAAAGAGAGGTCATCTAATGTTCCTACAGCTGAGGGATGATGGAGAGATGGGCTCACATGCAATAGAAATGTGTTAAATGAACGGCAGAGTGACAGAGACAGGGGGAATGAAAGAGGGATTTATGTGGAGAAAAAGAGGAACGTTACCTCACACAAAGGACCCAGTACCTGCCACACCTACAGCAAGAAATGAGAAGAGGAAATCAGAGGAGGAAAGAGAGGAGACGAGTAAGGAAAGAAGGGAGCAGACAAGGAAAGATAGAGAGAAGGAAGGAGACAAAAGAGA
>KN485141.1:19244-61853 GCA_000787095.1 Periophthalmodon schlosseri
AAAGAGGGGGAGGAGATGAGGAGACAAGGAGAGGAGAGGAGACAAGGGAGGAGACAAAGAAGGAAAGAGAGGAGAGGAGATGAGGTGACAAGGAATCAGGGGGAGGAAATGAGGAGGAAGGAGACAAGGAGAAGACATAAAGAGAGGAGACAAGGGAGGAGAGGAGATGAGAAAGGCAATAAGGAAAAAGGCGACAAGGAGAAAAGAGGCCAGCAGAGGAATTGAGGAGACGAGGAGAGGAGATGAGAAAGGACATGAAGTAAGGAGACAAGGGAGGGAGACGAGAGAGGAAACAAGGGAGTAGGTGAGGAAAGATAGAGGAGAGAAGAAGGGAGACAAGGGAGGAAAGAGAGGAGGTGAAGGAGTCAAAAAGAGGAGAGGATGCAAAGGAAAAGAGAGGGAACAGGGGACCACAATAGAGAAAGAGGATACGACACAAGGGGGAATGGAGGCAAGGTAGCATAGAAGGAGAGAAAAAGAGAACAGAGGAGAGGAAGCACAGAGAGGGAGGAGAGAAACACAAAACCAGCCGTTAAAGGGTTAAAATGATAACAGCAGGAGGCTCAGAAAAAGGCTCATATCTGATCATTACAATGCAGTTTTCATCTAGTGCGTGTGTGTGTGTGTGTGTGTGTGTGTGTGTGTGTATGGGTAGGTAAGTAATAAAACAGAAAAAAAAATTTAGTGAGGTTACATTTTTTTCTTTTCATTTTCTTTTTTTTTTATGACCTATAGTTTCACATGTTTTATACGAGTATCGCTGTGTTTCAGATGACAACACCAATCATATTTAATACAGATGGGTCTAGTCACTAATCGAAATGATCAGGCTCAACATTTGTGAATTTACCTTTTGTGTATTTCATTGTAAAGTACAATGTAATCAATAGGGGAAGCTGTCTCTTGCCCCCATCTGAGTATGACATCCCTCCATGTCATGCTACTCCTGTTATGATGAGACCTGTAGTTGTAGATGTTGTAGTGTATGATACTTTGCAGTGACATCACATTGGGGGTGTTCTACATGTATGGTGGAATGTTCAGGAGTTACCATGGTGACACAATGTACACAGCCAAACACAGCCAAAAAAGTTTTAAAACAGCCTGAAATCTCAAGAAGCTAGCTCACAAGCTAACTAACTTGTGACTGTAATTTAATGTGTGAGAGACTTGTTTAACAGCACAAATCAGCTCACCTGTTGTAGTTCCAGCTAAGTCAGTTCTTTCTGGTTAGATTGTGGTAAAATAAAGCTCAGGCTAAAGTCTACCAAAGCTTCAGACAGAGCCGTGTCTACAGTTAGCATCACACCCCCAGGGAATGTTGATGACATCAGCTGCAAAGTATCAATAGTTTTAGTTATATTAGATGTATATTTGGTGTTTTGTTATGATTTGCCCTGTAGTTTTATATGTTGTAGTGTACCATGTTTATGATAAGAGTTTTACATGTTTAGTGTAATGTTTTGTACCATATCATGTTGTTCCTGCATGTGCTGGATCTTCTTGGTGTACTTAGAGTCCACCTGTTTGAGCTCAGACACCACTCCCTCACAGCGCTCACTCAGGCTTTTCTTATCACTGATCAGCTGCAAGAAAAAAAAACAAACAAAACATTTAAAGGGACATTTAAAATAGCACCAGAGAGGGCCTGGAGGGTAAACTAAAGTGATAGTGAGGAGCTGAGAACTATGGAGCTAAAACACCAAACACAACACTGTAGAGGAACTCTTTGTCATGAGGAGGAGTAGGAGAAGTAGTTGTTGTAGACTCATATTGTGTTTTAATAGTAGTAGTAGTAGTAGTAGTAGTAGTACCTGGTCTATAAAGGCTAAGTGTCTCTATATGGTGGACTCCTATTGTTCTTTAGCAGCAGTAGTAGTACTAGTACCTTGTCTTCTATAGCTCCCAGATGCCTCTGTATAGTAGACTCATATTGTTCCTAAGCAGTAGTAGTTACAGTAGTAACAGTAGTAGTAGTATTAGTAGTATCTGGTCTATAAATGCCAGGTGCCTCTGTATAGTAGACTCATATTGTTCTTTAGCAGTAGTTACAGTAGTAGAATTAGTAGTAGTAGTAGTAGTAGTAGTAGTAGTAGTAGTAGTAGTAGTACTAGTACCTGGTCTATAAATGCCAGGTGCCTCTGTATAGTAGACTCATATTGTTCTTTCTGAAGTTGGAAGTTCCTGTTGAGTTCTTTCTCAGTTTCTTTGACGTGATGTGCTGTCAGCTCCCTCTGCTGGGCCTGGAGGGAACAAGTATTATAGACATAGTTTAATACCAGTGCAGCCTGTAGCTTGTAGACAGTGTGTTAGCTTGTATTCATGGGTTTCAAGCTATGGCAACTGTCATTTATGGTCATACCAATTAAGCAATTCAAATCGAAATATTATTTCTTTTGAATGGGGAAAGGTCCTCACAAAGTCCTTCAAATTAGGAAGGAATTATTTGTCTGATACCCATGAATTACTGTATTACAGATATATTACAGATGTGCTATAGATTATAGATACAGTTTTTAATACCAGAGTTCTAACATGAGGACAGTATGTTTGGTTGTGTTATGGTAAGAGAAGAGTATTATTATCTTGTATAGATGTATTACAGGTGTGTTACGGGTGTATAGTTTCATACCAGAGCAGCCTGTAGCATGTGGACAGCACGTTTCTTCTCCTCCAGCTCCAGTCTGATCCTGGTCATGTTCCCGTTCAGTTCTGCTGCTGTGGCTGACGCCTGCTCCACTGCCAACAGCTCATCCTCTGATAACAACACCTATACATGTGAGGATAGAACGATATTAAATACAAGCAAATCATACTACACCATCCGCTCCACTGCCAACAGCTCGTCCTCTGATAATAACAAGGCCTACACATGTGCAAATAAACTACTGATTAAGTACATACATGTGCAAGAATACATTACAATTGTCAAAAGTATCGAAAATTAGATAGAATACCCCTTCTTTAATGAAAATCCATGTCATAAATGAAAATGTCTGCCCTGAGACTGACCTCTTTGTGCGACCCCGAGGTGGCGGAGCGCGGTCTCTCCTGTTCGCTCTGCTCCATCTCGTCCAAGAAGCTCATGATGCTCTGCAGCTTAGCCTCAGACAAGAGAGCGCCCCCGTCAGGAGGAGGGAAGCTCTGCAGCACATGCCGCTGGAGGTTATCTGCCGTCAGAGAGGGGGAGTCTACGTCCTGGGAACAGGCACAAAATGAAAAATTAACTATATAAAACCAGAGAGGAGGAGTCTGGTAGTAGTAATGGTAGCATCAGTAGTAGTAGCAGTAGCTGTAGTAGTAGTAGCAGCAGAAGAAGTAGCAGCAGAAGAAGTAACATTAGTAGTAGCAGTAGAAGTAGTTGTAGTAGTAGTAGTAGCAGTAGTAGTACCTTTATCCCTGTGTACTTGTCTTTGCAGTAGCTCTTGTTGCTGTAGTAACATTAGTAGTAGCAGTACAAGTAGTTGTAGTAGTAGTAGTAGCAGTAGTAGTACCTTTATCCCTGTGTACTTGTCTTTGCAGTAGCTCTTGTTGCTGTAGGAGTAGTAGAAGTAGTAGCAGCAGTAGTAGTACCTGTATCCCTGTGTATTTGTCCTTGCAGTAGCTCTTCTTGTTGCTCTGGAGTTTACAGGGCTCCTCCTCTAACAGTCTGAGAGAGTCCAGCAGCTCGGTCAGAGTGTTCTTAGACTGAGGCCGACTCTGCTCTGAGGGACTCACCGGGCCATGGACTAGAGGCTGAAGACAGAGAAAACAATACAATACTGTCATTACCAAGCTATGGAACAGACCCTGAACCCCTGAACGCTGAAGGCAACAGGAGCAGGTGAAAAAACTGCCAGACAGGTGCACTTACCACAGTCACTATAATGTAAATGGTGCAGTGTTTCCCATAGATTTTGTTCAGACTATAGTGGCACAAATACTTTCTATATTAATCTTTTTCTTTCATACAATTTGTGGAGTTTGAATGTTACTTATTGTATTTCAAATTTAAGTAGTCTTTTTTAACAGCGTACTTAGTTTTTATGTTAATGATAATACACGGCGCAACAAAGTGACATTTTGTTACATCAATGTTTAGTTCATGTTCTTTTTAAACTATGGGGGAGAATTTTAGACTATGGGGGGCCACCATAGTCTATTTTATTAATGGGAAACTCTGAGATGTGTTACCTGTTCACAGGTAGAGCCTCTGTGATTAGATGAGGTTGGAGACACTGCTCTAAAGGTCAGGTCTGAGAGGTCGATGTTTAGGTGAGTGTCTGAGGAGAGAGGAATGGGTATGTGTTTGTACATTTTAAATACATACACACTTTATTTTCTAATTATATGAACTAATTAGGTTTGGTGAGTTCTATCTTTACTAATGTCTGTGTAACACGTGTGTGAATGGTCATTTATGATTCAGATGGTTCTCTACACACAGTACACAGCTCCTCTCTGACCTGTGTTGTTGGCCTTGTTGTCACTGGGTGACAGAGAAGCAGCAGGACTCCTGTTTGCAGTAGTAGTGTTAGTAGTAGTATTTGCTGTAGTAGTGCTTGTATTTGCATTAGCGGTAAATCCAGGACTGTGGCTGGGAGCACAGATGAGAGGAGGCTTCTTTCGGCTCACACTCAGTCGGACTGGCTCTCGCTCTGGTTCTGTACAGTGGCGCTATAGGAAAAGAGAAATGTTTGGGTCAGACTGTGAGGGTCTTTCACTGTGCCACATTTTTTGTATAACTGTGAGGTCAGTGAGCTGGTTTACCTGTTCACAGGTAGAGCGTCTGTGATTGGACAAGCCCGGAGACACTGCTCTGAAGGTCAGGTCTGATAGGTCAATGTTCAGGTGAGCGTCTAAGGAGAAAGGACTTTATCATTATAATAACACTGACATGGGCTCTGGGATGGTCCTCTCAACAGAGCACGCTGTCATTGTGTCTTTGGACAAGACAATTAACCATGAATATGTGATGTAAAGTCTATTCTCACCGTTGTGGTTCTGGGTCTTATCCCCTGGAGACTCTGGTCTAACTCTGGTCTGGACCCTGGTCTCTGGTTTGGTCTCCGGTCTGGACTCTGGTCTAGACTCTGGTCTGGTTTCCAGTCTGGTTTCAGATCCAGTCTTAGATCCTCTCTTGCTTCCTGAGTTCCTGGAGGGTTCCGCTTCCACAGAGTTAAACTGAGGCTCTAAAGAACGCTGAGCTCTCTTCTGTTGCAGCTCCTGTACATGCCACCAGGGGAAGAGGTTAACAGTATTTTCAGTGATACTATTTGTAGTAGTATTTGCAGTAGTAGTAATCGCAGTAGTTTTACCTGGATGGCCTGTAGCCTGGCGAGCCGAGCCTTCTCCTCTCTGATCCTTCTCCGCTCCTCGCCTTTGTGCTGCTCAGACTTGCGCTCCCCCAACTTTCTCTGCTCCAGTTCCTACACAATAAAAGCACAGGGTAAACACAGCTCCTTCAAGCAAGATGAAATCTCATGATTTTTGTGAGTTCACAAACTCTTGAAAATCTGTCTTGTTCGGTTCCAGTTGAAGTGTTTGCCTGTGATAGGTTTGACTGACCAATCACAAGACAGCACTATGGTTTGGGCGGAGCCAGTACTGAACGAATCAAAACTAACATGATGGCGCAGACATTCATGAGCCCATTTTTACAGAAATACAGACTACTGAGTTTGTGAAAACATGCAGAGGGAAGCACTTTGTTCATTTGTGAAGGTGATGAGATGTCTGTGCTTTTCTGCTGTTGTAATGCTTCAACCAGTCAACATGAAGTATTTGCTTGAACACGCACATCGCTGTTGGTTCCAGTCCCTGTTTATCTTTAGGCAACAGATCAACCCAAACAAAATATCAACATGTGCTGAAGAATTAAGACTGAAAACCAATATGCTAAAGAATGCAAATATCAGCCTGATATATCAGCAAACCAACATATCGATGTATCTTTACTTAAAAGCACTGTGATAGTTTACCTTCCTCTTGGAGCTGAGCAGTTGGTGCAGCTCGCTCTGGACCGGGGGCTGGGGCTGGCTGTGGTGGGTTTGGTTGAGGAGGATCTGGTTGCTCAGTCTCCTCTGCCTCTGGAGTCTAAACCAGCGCTGGATGGTGATGGCCGCGTGGTTCACCTGCTCAATGAACCTGAGACACCATCATAGAATTAGAATAAAAATCACCAGATAAAATTAAGGTAAAACCAGTAAAACAGTCTATCATAACACCAGAGTGGGCTTAAAGTGTTTAAATCTGCACCTCTCGGCCTCCTCCTCCGTGGCCTCTCGCTGCCTGTGGGGGGCAGCACTGAGCACAGGGCTGCAGGAGCTGAAGTTCTTTTGGGATTTAGTGACGGAGGAGCTCTCACCAGCACCATCACCGGCCTTTAAGAGGTTACTACAACAAGAGAGAGGAGAGTCAGTATACACTCACATCCACAAACGCCATCATAGGCCTTTAAAAGGTTACTACAGAAGAGAGTCAGAAATTGTGGAGCAACAAGAGAAGCAGAGCGAAAGAACCCTTGCCACCCACCCACACATCATCAGAGCAGCAGAGGAGAGAGTCAGATGGAGCAGAGGATGCAGAGGAGAGGGTCAGAGGATGCAGAGAGGGTCAGAGGAGCAGAGGATGCAGAGGAGGGTCAGAAGAGCAGGGCAGATAGTCAGAGAAGCAGAGGAGCCAGGGAGAGGGTCACAGGAGCAGAGGAGACGGTCACAGAAGCAGGGGATGCAGAGGAGAGGGTCGGATAAAGCAGACGATGCAGAAGAGAGGGTCAAATGGAGCAGAGGAGCAGAAGAGAGGGTCAGATGGAGCAGAGGAGCAGAGGAGAGGGGCAGAGGATGCAGAGGGGTCAGTAGGGTCAGAGTGTACATACTTGAATGACGGGCGCTGGTTGGAGCTCTTTGGGGTCAGAGGTTTGTCCGTGTTGTGGTGGTTGTTGTGTAAAATGGTGCTTACAGAGTTCCCCACGGCTCCTTTGTTACTCCTGCAGTCACACACATAAACATCTGCATAACTGTACTCTTTAAATATGCACTTATAATAATAAGTGATAAAAGGGCCGTGGTCCTTTAATCGTTTAGTCGATTAATCGGTCGATGGAATCTTAGTCGACCAAAATGTGTATTAGTTGCCTCATAATTTTATTTACACAATAAGGATTTATATGAGACAACAGCAGAAAGGAGAACTGAGTTCGCTGAAGATTTTGTATTTTTTGGTATTTATTTGTAAAAAGGCAGATTAAACTCATGATTCTCAAGTTGAATGTGTCTTTATATAAATACAGTTTCTAAGTACTGTTCTCTGCATAAATAGTAGTTTTTGCATGAGCTCCCCCTGCAGGTGTAGTCTTGTGAGTGCAGTTTGGGTCAGATACACAGAGATATGGAAAAGTTTTGAGAGCTTTTGCCACACCCCCTTTTTAGCCGACCAATCGATCGGCAGGACATGTCTTTAGGTGACCAGGAATTTCTTTAGTCAATTGCAGCCCTAATTATAACTAAACTTTTTATAATAATAGAATGCAATTTTCAACACAAAATAATAGTACTTTCTTTATGTTACCATGAGGTCTCATATTTGTTATGATACAGCTAAAAATGCCACTAAAACTGTTCAGGAAAGCTCAAATTTTGTCCTGTTAATGTCATTTTTTAGTATCAATACCTGCTCAAATGAGTATCTAGTTTCGATATTTGTTTTAGAATCAATTGTCAAATCGATCGATCGATTTGACAATCCAAGTTCCATGTCTCTCTTAGTTAGTAGCCTGTGTGTTGTTAGCGGTTGTACCCATTGTTAGCTGTCCTGTTGTTAGTGGTTGTCATTGTCTGATTTGTACCTTTTTACTGTAACGTATTGAACTGTTTTAAGCGTGCTTATCTTGTGTTCTGTGGCTGTAGTCATACATGTATCTCAACTTAAATATATTCATTCATTCACACAAACATAAACTATGGTATTTGAGCAGAATCCTCAAAGTTCTCTGTTTTACTGAAGTCAGATTTTACTCAGTTGTTTTCTAACCTTTATTAACAGTTTAAATACAGAGCTTTCACAGACACAAAGCAAGTATTTATCAGTAAAACACTATATTCAATGTGATCCAACCAATCTCAAACATGAGGTTTGTTCAAAGTACAGTTACTATAGAAACTTCAGCGTTTGTGCCAAAGTATCTGGGCATGCTCAGTTTGAAAAACGTGACAAATCAGGCAGCAGTCCTTTTGTTAGAGACTGTGTTGTTAGCGCTTGTGTACCTGTTGTTAGCAGTGAAGGTCGCAGCCAGGCAAACCCCGGCCTCTCGTCTCTTGTTTCCGCTTTGAGAGTCCAGACTGCTGCTGGACCGAGGACTGGACTGGACCAGGACTCTGGGCTGCTCATCCTGAAGAGACACAGAGAGGACCTTACTATACAACACCACTGTCCCAAACACTACAGGAAGGGAGGGCATTTGACACACAGGGAGGGAGGGCATCTGACACACAGGGGTACAGGAGGAGGGGAGGGCATCTGACACACAGGGACACAGGAGGGTGCAGTACCAGTATGTTCCAGGTGGTGGTGTCTGGACTGAGTTTCTTGCGTCCGTCATTGAGCAGAGACAGGTACTCATCTCTGACCTCGGGGCTGGACGCAGAACAGAGGAAAACAAGAGCGTTAATAAAAAAACTGTAAGTACACTGTTACATTACAAGGACAGTAAGTTTTAGGCTTCACAAACTTTTTCTGGTGCGGCACCCATTTTATTTTATTCATGAATAAAAATAAAACAAAAAAATGCATTTGATCACTATTAACGCCTAAATTAAGTAACAGTAACAGTTCTATCAATGCCATTTGTTTGTAGAACCAGTCTGTAGTGCCACCTGACTGTCACTGGTTTGTGCATGACACCATGAACTGGCACAACACAGTCAAACGTCTCTGCATCCCCCCAAACGAGCGCACCCCACACTTTGAAAACCTCTGGGTTAAGGTCCACTTTAAAAGGCCTTGAGGTTGTAATTTCCCTCCAGCCTGTGTGAAAGTCTATAATCTGAAGAGTGGGTCTGTGGCGGGGCATCTGGTGTTAAGGTGGGCCTCCTGTCTCTTGTGTGAGACTGATGATGGTGACCCAGAGCTGACCGTGAGCGCAGCACTAAGCCCAAACCCCGAGGAGGGTCCCTGTAGGGTCCATGTGGTGTGGCGTTCACAGACAGCAGCTGCTGAGCTCCTCCCACAGACTGTGAGGGAATCTACCCGGCAACTGCCCCACAGCCCAGGGATAACCTGACAGCTGTGATGGCTTCAAACAGGAGGCCAGAGGAACACACAGAAGGCATGCAGACAAAGAGCAGCTCTGATGGAGCAGAAACTGGATAAAATACTCAGATACATTAAAAAGTTACTACTATTACTAAAGTTAATACTAAGTAAAAACAAGTGATTGACACAGTGAGTAGATCCTGTGAGTCTGAGCAACGCATTTGCTTAGAAAAACACAACGTTTAAGGACAGACCCTGAAATGGTGATCTCAGTGACCTCAGCCTGGTGCTAGAGTTACACAAAGGAAGTGTGTGGTGAGCGTGCACATGTGGAGGGTATGAATGTGTGTGTGTGTGCACGTGTAGTCTAGTGTGTTTGTGCGTGTGTGTGTGGACGTGTAGTCTAGTGTGTTTGTGCGTGTGTGTGTGTGTGTGTGCACGTGTAGTCTAGTGTACGTGCGTGTGTGTATGTGGAGCAGCTGGACATTCCTTTGGTCCACTGTTGTCATGTGTGAATGAGAA
This sequence comes from Periophthalmodon schlosseri, assembly GCA_000787095.1. Classification (NCBI taxonomy): domain Eukaryota; kingdom Metazoa; phylum Chordata; class Actinopteri; order Gobiiformes; family Gobiidae; genus Periophthalmodon; species Periophthalmodon schlosseri. Next base: position 28,998 of record KN485141.1, read on the forward strand.
GACAGAGGAGGGAGGGGGCAGACAAAGGAGGGGGTATTGGGGTAAAAGGGGTCTAAGGGGTGTGTAGGGTGGGCAATATTGACGAAAAAGAATATCTTGATATTTTTTGCATTATGTTGCTAACAAAATTTGATATTTTAACAATGCATCAGGAAAGTGCTAAATGGGCCTGTAAAATGTCTTGGTTGAGGTTCAAGTACCGCACAAAACAACTGATAGTGCAGCTGATGTCATCAACATTCCCTGGAGGCGTGATGCTAACTGTAGGCACTGCTCTGTCTAAGGCTTTGTTAGCCTTTAATCTGAGGTTTATTTTAACACAATCTGATCATAAAGAACTGACTTAGCTAGAACTACAACAGCTGAGGTGATTTTTACTGTTAAACAAGTCCTTCTCAAGTAACATTACAATCACAAGCTAGCTAGCATTAGCCAACAGTTTTTGCGATATTATCATACTGAAGCCTGTAGGGTCAGGGGACAGGTACAGTGTATGGTGGATGAGAGGTGATGGAGCCAGTGATAGATGGTGTAGTACAGTGTGTGATGATGAGACAGTGGAGGTACATAAAAGTGATACATCAGAGGAGGGGCTGGGGTCGTAGGTCAGATAAAGCCTGAGGGAGGTGGAGAGCTGGTGCAGTCTGTGCAGGGAGGGAGGGAGGGGGATGTGGGGTGGGTGTGAATCAGTCTGTGAGGGAAGGTGGGTCAGAGGTCAGGGTAAAGTCAGGATGTAGAAGATTAATGGAGGTTTGGGGGAGTCAGATTAAAGAGTGGAGGAAAGGGTCTGAAAAGGGAGTGGGGGGGGAGAGGATATATGTGTGTGTGTGTGTCTGTGAGGGTGAGACAACAGATGTGTGTAACACCAAGAGCACACGCCTCTCTCCAGTCTGGCCATAGAGACCATAGAAAACCACAGGGTCCGACACAGCACACGCCTGAAGTCCAGTCTGTGAGCGGATACAACTCAAAGGGTCTACTCTGTAGCCATAGCAGTAATACAAAACAACACTATCATATCGTTGGAATGACCAGAAATCCTCAAAATGGTGCCTATAAACAGGAAACTGAAACCCACAAATATATATTCTATTACGGTATCATGTATTAGAAATGTATCAACATCTAAACTCAACAGAGACAGAACCAAGATGGAGTCGGCCACATTCAGAAGATTAAATCCAACTAAATAAATAGAATATAATAGTTAGAGTGAAGACATTTCAAACAGAGAAAGTTTCCCTCTTCAGAGCAGCTGCAGACTGAGCGTGTGCAGAGTTCAGAGGTCACAGGCCTCGGCCTCCAGCTGCCTCATTAGCATTAGCATTAGCATAGCCCTCACATTTACATGATATTAACCAGAGGAATGTGCTCCACTGAAGGAATGATGTCACAGGGACACACAGAGGTCAGATGACACAGAGGGTGGGGTCATGTGACACCTGCCGCTCTGTGATGCTAACGCCCCACATTCAGCTGGAGACGGTTTATATGTATAAGGACTGATATGAGGATTAGTGTTGTCACAGTACTACAATTTCAAATTCAGTTTTGTTATTAAGGAATAGACTCGATGCTCAATACCAATTCCAATACCACAATGATAATAAAAACAGTCTTTCTTTAGACAATAGAAGGAATTCTTTTATATTTCCATGTGGCCTTATATCTGTGTAATCCCTCAGTCGTCCAGTAGGTTCCATAGTGGTCCATGGGCGTGTACTAGTCTATGTGTCTTATACTTGTGAAAGATACAGCTCAAGATATTCTAAAGTTGTTCAGGAAAGGTTCCTTTCTGTCCTGTGAATGACTTGTTCAAATGAGTATCTAGGTTTGATACTAGTTTTAGTATTGATTGGTGTCTGATTTTCGATACATTTGACAACAATTATCTGATTTCTAGACCTTTAAAATGACCTAAAGGACCTGATATTATATATATCTAATCTTAGAAATAAAACTAGAGCCAAAACGTTACTTGTAAATGTGACTAAGAACTACCCAGCGAGTCTGAGAGGGGTTTTACGTAAAACTAAGTCTGATGAAAGCTTATGATAGCTGTGTTCACAAATGTTACACAAATATTTACAATAAGTGTTTGATGACAGGTGAGTTCTGACCTGTGGCGCCCTCCGATGGTGTGGTTGACCTGAGTCGTGCTGTTGGAACGTCGAAGATTCTTTATGGAACGAGAACCTCCCAAAGAATCAGCCTGAAATATGAAAGAAATATGTGTTACAAAACCATAGGAGCCGGGGAGCAGACAATAGCAAACAGGAGCAGACAGCAGCAGTACCAGGGTGTTCCGGTGCTTCCTAGTTTCTCCAATCACAGACACTGAGCGACTGAAGGTTTTCCCAGTCTTTCCGGGCGAGGCACTGTTGGGTCGCCTGGTCGTCATGGTCATCTGAGAGCCACTGATGCTCAAGTCCAGAGCATCACCTGGAGACACACCTGAAAGTGGCGGGGCCATGTGTGAGGGGGGCAGAGCCAGGGCTGCGGGGGAGGTGGGGCTGCGGGTCATATGCATCCTCTACACCTGAGCAGACCTGCACAGGAGAAACAGATAGAGTTAAACAGGGGATATTACACATCTGTGGGGTATTACCTGCTAACACATAGCATAATTACGTCACCATGTGCCTTTTATTGTTTTGAAAATGCTATATTCATCAAAACAACATATTTAATAACATGTTTAATAACTTTCACTTTTGTTTTTGACACACTGAATCTCCCCTTTCTTTACTCCCCACACTAAGTCACTGCCCCGTCAGAGCGCTATTACAATACAGCGTGCATCCCGCTAATGGAACTACTGCACATCGCATCAAGTTTGGATCATGTTTTTGTATATATATGGAAAATTGTTGCGTGGGAGCATGGGTGACGCCTTGTACAGAATCATACTGCTAATCATAAGGAGGGTTCAAGTAGAACCCGGAAGAGATCGCTAGATTACTCAAACATGTATGGATGACATCTAAAACCTCTTTGGGCATGTTTTTGATCAGGGAACGTTATAACATGGTAGAATTGTACAATACCCCCTCTTTAAAGTCTTTTTGAGTTTCAGAGGTAAACAGTCACAAGCTGTGGTCACATTATGGGGATGATGGCTTCTAGCTGCTACACCTATTAATGATTTCTATTGTACCTTGGAAATTTCTTTCATAGAATTAAATTTTAAAATATGCTAAAGAAAGGCTTCTTGACAAAAAATATTTACAAATGAAGAGTATTTCCATTCGCAATTTGATTTAATAATGCCAAACTGTCTATAGGATAAAACCTGCTTCACTAGTAATTAAATGGCATGTGTTAAAGTCTGTTTGTTTCAATTAAAGATGAATAAAATAGCCAATGATTATTTCTGATTATTCCAATGGAGCTAAACAGTCCCACCCACTTTGAATTCCACTCTGGTTCTGGAAGTAAAAATTCCATACATTTTTCTATTGACTTTTTTTTCAAAAACTCAAATATAAAAAGTCTGAAGGCATGACAGAGGCTAACCAGCTACGTGCTAATTAACTAATAACATGGTTGTTTTAAGTCCAAAAAGCACATTTAAAACACAAGATTAAGAAAAATGTTTTAGTAACTTCACAGTTCATAAAGTTTCAGAAACAGATTTTAAATTAAAAAATAACTGTGGTAACTAATAACCACTTTTTTCCGGAATGTCTATGGGAAAAATGAATGGGAATTTAACTTCTGGAACCAGAGGGTGGGGTCACTGTTGAGCTCCACTAATCGTTGCAACCCTATTCTACAACTTTTCTGGACTTTTACTGAAGGAGTCTTATCCTCCTCAACGCAGATTTCCTTTAAGGGACAAAAAGGTTTACTCTATTCTATTCCCTCCGAAATCCAACGTAACAACCACAGAACATTACACAGGGAACGTTTAGCTCCCACAAACAGCTCAGGGTCTTGTTGAAAAAGACAGCGTCGTCCACATTGTCTCAAACACACTAAATCTAAAGATAAAGTGATAAACAGAGAGCATGCAACACATCTGTGCTCTGGGCTCTTTGTGTAAAACAGACCTCAGAGCCTCCAGGGAAAAGCACCACAACAAAACCTGTCACCACTGTCACCACGGCAACGGACAACAACCACGCAAAAGGACAATGCACCCACACATGCTTCAAAGCTTCAACTACAGCCCCCAGAGAGGTACTGCTGACTAGGCTTGTCAAAATTACTGCAAATCAGATAGTAGTTGATACTAAAACTAGTATCTAAAGTAGATACTAATTTGAGCAGGTATGGATACTAAAAAAGCCACATTCACAGGACAGAAATGAACCTTTTATGAACAGCTTTAGAATGATCTTGAGCTGAATCAGAACAAGTATAAGACACATAGACTAGTATACGCCCATGGACCACTATGGAACCTACCTTGACGACTGAGGAATTACACAGATATAAAAGAAAATACTACCATTTAATGTTGAAAATCACGTTCTATCATTTAAAGAAAGAGTATTTTTTTTATCATCGTGGTATCAGAATCGGTATTGTGTGTTGAGTCTATTCCTTAGTATAGATATCACAATCTGAATGGATGCTATAAGCAAATCACAAAGGCTGCAAGCTCTAAATCCCATAATTTCCTCCACTTATAACTAAATCTCCTGTCTTATTTGGCATAAAAACTGCTAACCCTGTAGTTTAGATCTGTACAAACATGTTCTGAAATGAGATTCTTGTATTAGTTTGTCAGTTCAAATTTCAGTCTTTTTGTCACTTCTTCTGGACGCGTTTAAATATGAACTTTGAACAGATTAGATATTCACTATTAGATATTTTTTCCTAAATCGCTGAGCCCTAACCGTGAGCAAACAGAGAACAGCAGGTTTAAACCAGGACTTAAACAGGATTTGACCACACCTCCTCGAGCCCAGGGCAAAAATACAGAAATAATACGCAAGTTGTTATTACACAGTTACTATACTCTGCATTTAAAACAGATACGCCCATTTAAAATAATAGGTAAAGAAAATAAGAAAAAAAAAAAAAGAAAATAAAGGCAAAATTTACTCAAGTAATAAGTGTAAAAATATTAAAAAAAAAATAAAGAAAATAAAGGCAAAAGTTACTCAAGTAATAAGTGTAAAAATATTGGTCATATGTCTTGGTTTAGTCCTGGTTTAGTCCCAGTTTAGTCCAAACAGTGGTGAAAGACGTACTCACTTTTGTTACTTAAGGAAAAGTACAGATACTGGAGCAAAAAATACTGGTAAGTACACATGAAAAAATGTACTTACCTAAAAGTATTAAAGTACTCGTTTAAAAATGTACTTAAGAGTATTTCACACATATTTTGAGGTCTTATAAGTCTTCAAAATGTAGTGATTTTCATAAAGATTTGTGCTGAATTTGGTTCAACAGAAACAACTGAATCAATCATTTTTTCTAGCTGTTTTTTATTTGTATATTTATGTTTGCTTGAACTATGAACGTGTTAAAAATAAATCCATCAGGTTTTTTCAGCAGGTCTCAAACTATCATAAAAAAATACTTTTCAGTACAGTTCAAAAATGTAGTGGAGTAGAAAGTACAGATACCTGCTTTCAGATGTAGTGAAGTATCTAAAGTACAGACACCTAAAATGTGTACTTAAGTATAGTACTTTACTACTTGTACTTCGTTACGTACAAGTAGTAAAGTAAAGAAGAATCCAAATAATGAATTTTAAGTGTTCTAATGACAAATCTTAAATGAACAACCTTGGTTAACAAATGAATAATCTAAATCGGTTAAAATTCACGTTAAACTATTACATTACGTTTTATATAACAGAGAAACCGTTGCCCATTGATTCCTCTGATTAGAATTGTGCAGGAGCAGGTGCATTTTTACATCAGATGATACAAATCTACATAAAACGACGCTATTACAGAAACATTCACATTCTAACGTGTTTAAATTAACATACAAGTAAATAATAAACATGAATATAAAAAGATTAGTGAGATGCAAACCCGAGATAGCGTCACAATTTGCGTTAGAAAGAAGATGGGGAAAACGCTGCGTAATCAGTCAAATATAAGTCCATTTATGGTTAAAATGCAGTGTCACGATTTTGTTAAGGAGGTGAATCATTATTAAAAGGCTAAAGATAAAAATAATTAGGATTAGGAGTCAAATTTTAGGGAAAAAAGCAAACATGTTCAGAATTCTTCCAATGAAAGTCTGCGCAGATGAAGCTAACTGTTACTAACGGTTATGTGAAGTCCGCTCACACAAAATGGATAGTTTTGTGGTCAAATACTCACTTTAGATGTGAAAAAGCAGCATAACAGGTGAGATTAGTATTTCCTGGTTTATTTTTGGTGGATAGTTCCTTTGGTTTTAGCGCAGTTTTGGTCTAAATCCAGTGAAAGTCCGAGAGAAACTGTGCTCTGAAACAACAGCGCCTCAACAACATTGCGTAAACCCCGCCTCTGGAGCGCTTTCATTGGTCCAGAACGCGGACCTGACACGGCGCTCTGCTCTCTGATTGGCTGCATCCCTCCGCGTTGCGCTGTGATTGGCTTAGCAAGGTGTCAGTGAGTGATCGTACATGAAATGGTTCGGTTGGAGTTTTTAAAAAGAAGCGTGAAATTTAAAGGGAATTCTGTTTCAGGAAAAACAGGACTTTATTCAACACAAAAGAACAGGGCCAAAATGAGCCAAAACGGGTCAAAACGGGGTAAATACATCAAATATGTGATAATGTGCTTATAATAACGTAATAAAGCATCAGTCATGTCAAAAATCATGTTTGGCCCATGAGGAAAATCGATGAAAATAGACTGCTCTACTTTTTATTAACACAAATAGGCTAGTTTACATATTGGGTATAGATAATTACAATCCAATTCTGTTTGCATAATTTCATTGTACATTATTTTATCAACCTTGCACAGTGTTGTGTTTATCTTTATTTTCTAATGTTTATTTATCTTGATTTTTAAGTGCCTATTTCTATTTTTTTTTTAAATTTATTTATTTTTTGCTGTTCTTAAACAGTTGCAACATTGGAATTTGTGGGACAAATAAAGGCTCTCTTATCTTAATTACAGTTTCCGGGTGCAAAAGAGGATGTTTCATGATTCAATTTAACACTGTAAAGAGTCAGTTTTGTGTGCTAGTTTGAATACAGTTGGGATTCAAAATTCAACACTTATTTGCCATAAGAAAACAACAACAAAACAACATTTTATAAACCCCATAGCCTATATGTTTACTGTTCACTCGTCTGTCCAGTCTGCCAGACAAAGTTTCACAAAAAGGTTTTAAAAGAAGGTGCATTGAATAATTTATTTCTGTTAACTAGGGGACTGCAGATGGAAACTAGCTCTTTAGCTCTAATATGGCACAGAAAGTCTCTGTTTTTATGAGCTGCTAAAATGCTGCTAAAATCTGATATAAAGTAGGCTGATTTGTGTTCAGTGTTTAGTGTTCATGTGATCAACAAGTCAACACTGCACCGATTCTCTGAGGCTTTAAAGTGGCTCTGTAGTCCGTATAGAACTTATTTACTGTGAAGATGGGCAGCCCTATGCAAAACAATACAACCCAAGTGACGATGGCAGCGCCCACGGCATCTTCCGGAATAAGGTGAATAGGATATAGGCCTGCACTTCGTAATGATGTGAATATGAAAATTGAAACTTAGAGAAAACTGTACTAAGTTCAAATTGAAAAAAACTGAACTCAGTAGACAGCAGCAAGGCCGTTGTGCATGAAATACACTTTTTATTTAAAAGAAATGAGATTATAATTTTCACAAAAGCAAATAAGATGATGAAAAACAGGAGAGTAACACAGCGCTGCAGAGTATAGAGATGGTATTTTCTGTTTAAACTCCAAAGTGCCTCTGGTGTGATTAGCTGTAAGCGTGCTGCTGTTGTCAAAGGTTATTGTTATTTACTGTTTTCCCTCCAAAAGTGTGTCCTATTGTTTGTGAGACCTGCCCTGCCTCAGGCCAAAAGCAGCGGGGGACATTTAACTCTTCTATGCCGCCGCCTCTGCCCCTTTAAACCCAAATACCCTTTAAACCTGCACTTTTGTCCTGTCCAGATGCTGTTCAGCTTCAGGAGCAGATGGAGCCTGGAGGGTCAGAGCTCCTCAAAAGACACCATGTTCTGCTCACAAAAGAGGCACATTCCTGCAGAGACAGAGAGAGGGAGACAAAAGAGGAAGAGAGGAGGAAGAAGAAAGGGAGAGGGAGAGAGGACACGAGACCAGACAAAAGCTAAGGAGAGAGGAGGAGAGAGACAGATAATGGAAGAGGGAGAGAGAGAGAGAGAGAGAGAGAGAGAGAGAGAGAGAGAGAGAGGACACACAAGAGAGCAGACAAAAGAGAGGGACATGCATGAGACCAGACAAAAGAGAGGGGGAGAGAGGCAGAAGACAAAGGTAGAGGGGGAGACGAGCGAGGGAGGGAGGGGAGAGAGGGAGAAAAAGAGAGGAGGAGAGACATAGAGAGAGGGAGAAAAAGAGAGGAGGAGGGACATAGAGAGAGGGAGAAAAAAGGGAGAGAGAGAGGAAAAGGGAGAGAGGGAGGATAAAGGGGGAGTGGGGAGAGAGGGAAAAAGAGAAGGGGACAGAGGGGGATCAGAAGGAGAGAAAAAGAAGAAGAGAGACACAGACAGGGTTTGCGATTTGCATTCGTCGCATGTGGAATGAGAGAAAGAGAGAGAGAGAGAGAGAGAGAAAGAGAGAGAGAGAAAGAGAGAGAGGACATGCATGAGACCAGACAAAAGAGCGAGAAAGAAAGAGAGGGAGGAGACAAAGGGAGAGGGGGAGAGAAGAGAAAGAGAGAGGACACGAGACAAGATGAAAGAGAGGAGGAGGGGGAAAGAGAGAGAGAGAGAGAGAAAGAGACAGAGAGAAAGAGAAAGGACAAAAGAGGGGGGAGAAAAACAGAAGGAGAGGGAATGAGAGAGGACACACGTTTGAGACAAGACAAAGAGAGGGAGGATATATGACATGAATAAAGATTCAAAAGAGAGACAAAGAAAGGACCTGAGGAGGCTTAACATTCAGAGGAGGACTAGGGTAATAAGTGTGGAGTGTGGCTATTCAGGAAAAGTGTGTCTGATAATCCACAACAATGGGCATTTTACACAAAGTCTTTGTAAATAAAAACAAATTATAGCTCTCATAAAAAATTATCTAAAAGTTTTTTCCAAAAAGTTAAATTTTAGACTCGTATAAGGTGTATTTGCTTTTAAAATATATTCATATTTGCCAATATTTAGGTTATGACTGGCATGTTAAAGTTATGACTAGCAGAGCATGTACCCACTATTCCAAAGGTTTTATTCCAGCTCAGGTTGGTGATACAATTGTGTCCTTTGGCAAGACACTTCACCCATCTCCAATGTCTGTGTGCGGCGTGAATGAGTGTGCTGAAAAAGTTTACTCAATTTAAATGTATTTAGAATTTATACTAACTCGGATCATATTACAGGCCTTTTAGTCTCTTGTTCTTGGTTCATATCAGTAAAAGGCAAAGGCTCAGGGCAATGTTTATGGCCTTGAATTCAAAACAAATGTAAAGTTTATCATTTATGTTTAGGTTCATATTTCAGTTTATCTGTTCGTGAGATGTGGGTGAAACACAGGGGCACAGAAACTAAACTTTACTTAAAGATAAATCTGTTTTTTCAGCCGCAGGAAACGAGCCTGAGGAAGAGGAAGTGGAGCCGGAAGCGCGTTTGTTTTTGCTCCGTTAGCATTTTGACAGCTAGCCTGTTAGCTCCGGTGCAGCCGCAAAAACAGTCTCTTCTCCGCGTTTAAGGTGGATACAATCGAATAATATTTCCCGCACACAGAGGAGGTAGATGGGACTCGGCTCCAGGATGGTCCCCACGGAGGACTCTGCGCGGAAACGGGAGATAGAAGACAAACTGAAGCAGGTCCGAGCTAAAGCTAATGCTAAAGCTAACGCCACTTTACCATAGACTGTTTACAGATTTATTAAATATGTATGCAAAGAAAATACACCACGAGTCAATTTTTTGGTTTTGTTTTGGGAATAAACCTTTAGATATCTGCACTAACCCTAAGATGTCGTGTAAAATTTCGATTGTTGTGGATGAGAACCAGATTCAAAAATAGGAGAATTAAAACATGATGTGCATAAACATAATCATTATAATACTGTGTTTTACGTGGTGTTTTAGGAGCAGGAGACGCTGTCGTTCATCAGAGAAAACCTGGAGAAGAGTGACCAGCTTACAAAAGGAATGGTGAGGACATGTCAAACACATAGACTGTATGTAATTCTTTTATTGGTACTTTGCAGCTGATGTCATCAACATTCTCTGTTGGGGTGATGCTAACCGTAGGCACTGCTCTGTCTGAAGCTCTGTTACTCAAGTTAGAATATCTGTATCTGTTAGTATCTGATTTTCAATACTTTTGACAACCCTAGTAAGTGTGGGCAGAATGACTATATGTCAAAATATAGACCTGGTTTAAATCTTCTGTACTGAGACATAAAAATTCCCTCTAGTAAAATAATTAAAATAAATGCTTCACATTCCTGTCCATGTTTTAACCCTTGTTTCCCCAATGTCTCAGGTGTCGATCCTGTCGTCCTTTGAAAGCCGTCTGATGCAGCTGGAGAATTCCATCATTCCGGTTCACAAACAAACGGAAAACCTGCAGCGGCTCCAGGAAAATGTGGACAAGACCCTGAGCTGCATGGATCATGTCATTGGATACTACCACGTCGCCAAAGATACAGACCGCATCATCAGGGAAGGGTGAGTCTTAGACCTGGTTTAGTTCTAGTTTAGACCTGGTTTAGTCCTTTTTTAGTCCTGATTCAGTTCTGGTTTAGTTTTGCTTTAGTCCCTGTTTAGTTCTGGTTCAGTCCTGATTCAGTCCTGGTTCAGTCCTGGTTCAGTCCTGGTTTAGACCTGGTCTGCTTTAGCTTTAATTCTGCTTCTGTCCTGGTTCAGCCCTGGTTTAGTTCTGCTTTAGTTTTGTTTTCGTCCTGATTTAGTTCTGCTTTAGTCCTAGTTCGGACCTGGTTTAGTTGTGGTTCAGTCCTGATTTAGTCCTTTGTTTGACCTGGTACATTAATCTGCTGCGTTTTAGAAGTGCAGACTATTAGGATAACTGACTCTTTGATAATTGTCAGCTCACCCTCGTATGAAACAATGCACAGGCTTAAACATAATTTCACTCTCACTTTTTGTCATGTCTCTCAGTCCGACCGGGCGTCTGGATGAGTACTTGTCCTGCATCGCTAAAATCCAGAAAGCTGTCGATTATTTCCAGGACAACAACCCTGACAGCCCCGAGCTCAACACGGTGGTACGTACTTAGTTCTGACCAACGAGTCACACTGCACTGGGAGGCTTTAAAACGGCATTGTAGTCTGTGTATTTACTTTGGGGGTTGGCAGCTAATAAGTGATGAATTATAATGATAATGCTCATGGAAATGTATTGAGTTGAATACAGGTTATTAGCTTATGTGGCTTCTGCATCCCCTGTTAGAACAAACAACGATAATTTATATGTGTAAAACATGTCCAATCACCTCCCTCATCAAAGTTCTTCTATTAAAAACCAGCAGTGGGCGCAAGAACTAAGATAAAATAAAACTTTTACTTTCCTAAATTGTCCCTGACCCCCTGCCCCCTCCCTCTCTCCCTTTGCCCCCCACTTTTCCTCTCTCTATCCCTATCTCTATCTCTCTGTCTCCATCTGTCTATCTTTATCTCTCAATCTCTATCTTTCTATCCCTATATCTATATCTCTATATCCCTATCTCTTTATCTCTCTATCTCTCTCTCCCACCACACCCCTCTCTCTGCAGAAGTCCCTGTTTGAGAAGGGGAAGGAGCTCTTGGAGGCAGAGTTCCGTAGCCTGTTGACGCGCTACAGTAAACCTGTGCCTCCCATCCTGATCCTGGATGCACTTGGAGCAGAGCTGGGTCCAGACGAGGAGCTGGAGGTCCAAGAAGATGTGGTGCTGGAACATCTGCCCGAAGCTGTTCTACAAGACATTATCTGTATCTCAGGGTGGCTCACGGAGTACGGGAGGAACCAGGGTGAGAACTGAACCAGGACTAGACCAGGACTAGACCAGGACTACACCAGGGGCTACACCAGGGGCTACACCAGGGGCTACACCAGGGGCTACACCAGGGGCTACACCAGGGGCTACACCAGGGGCTACACCAGGGGCTACACCAGGGGCTACACCAGGGGCTACACCAGGGGCTACACCAGGGGCTACACCAGGGGCTACACCAGGGGCTACACCAGGGGCTACACCAGGGGCTACACCAGGGACTAAACCAGGGACTAAACCAGGGACTAAACCAGGGACTAAACCGGGGACTAAACCAAGACATCATCTGAATCTCAGGGTGGCTCACTGAGTATGGGAGGAACCAGGGTGAGAACTGAACCCAGTCTAAACCTGGTTTAAACCCGGTCTAAACCCATCTTCCCTCTAGGGTGAGAACTGAATCGGATCTAAACCTGGTTTAAACCCGGTCTAAAGCCATTTTCCCTCTTGCTTTCAGACTTCATGAACGTGTACTATCAGATCCGCTCCAGCCAGTTGGACCGCTCCATTAAAGGCCTAAAGGACCATTTCAGGAAGAACAGCGCCTCCTCTGGTGCTCTGTACTCACCTGCAGTCCAAACCAAACGAAAGGACACACCCACCAAGAAGCTCCCCAAGAGACCAGGTAAGAGACCCGCCCAAACCCGAATCTGTGAAGGAATCTGGAGATGATCAAGTGCATCGTGGTGCAGGGACAGTGCTAATACAACCTCATCTTTTCACACAGAGGCTGGCTTCATCAATGACCTCTGGACTGTAAAAGTTATTCTATAGATAAAACAAGATTCAGGCACTGGAAAAAATTGGTTCCAAAAAAATGAAATACCAGTGTACAAATCAGGGCTGTGCAGGCTTCATTTGGAGCCAAATGCTGTGGCTGACATCACACTCCTTCAGTCCCCTGACATAATTCAAAATTTCATAATCTGGTTAATCATCAGTCTGTGCAATTTAAATCTAAACATTGTATCTTTTGAATGGGGAATAGTCTTTACAAAATCCTTCAGCCCATGAACGGATCTGTCAGATTTGCAATTAATGTGGTAATTTTTAAATGGATTCCCAGCCCCACTTTTTATCATTTCATCAAAAATCCATTGGTAAAAACTATATTTCTTAGATTAACTGGAGTCATTCATGAAGCCTCTTCTGCTCTCTTAGTCTTTCCTTTTTCAGTTTCTGTCATTTTAAACCAAATTATTATAATTTTTTTTTTTTTTTAACTAACCGTTTCCTCTCCTCTTATCTGACCACAGTCTACATCCCAGGTAATTACTCAGTGTCACCCCCTGCTGTAGGCTGTGACAATTTAACTCAGCTCAGTGTCACCTCCTGGCCTCTGCTCTAGGCTATAACAATAACAAAAGTTTAATCTAGCCCTGTCACGATAACAAAATTTGAAGTACGATATATTGCTGTAGAAAAATATCCTGATAAACGATAATATTGAAACTGCTACCACTGACACAATGATCCTAAAGCAGCAGTATCCCAGTAAACCTTTGTCAAAGTGAACCGAATTATAACAAAATGGTGAGCAATACATAAACAAAATAATTAAGCACAGTGATAGTTAGTTCTAGTATCTGTAAAGTGTCATAGATGTGAATTATTTTTCAAACTACAGCTCAAATGTTATGAAATAGGCTTGATAAGTCGATATAGGAATTATCGTGACAGGCCTACTTTAATCTCCCTCTGGTTTCACAACAGAATCCTTGTATTTCCATCTAATCTGTAAAACTGATGTTATTATTGTTGGAGATATGCATTTTTATTTAGAATTGGCTCTGTGCACAGCGATAACTGGCTAGTTCCAATCAGAGAGGCAGTTGGCTCGACCATTTCTGGCAGATCAGGCAGTGGACAGGGAGCTGCGGGTGGGTTAGGGGTTATGGGGATAGGGGTTATGGGGTTAGGGTCAGGCAGTGGACAGGGAGCTGAGGGTGGATGTCACTGACAACATGATAAACACTTTACAAATGTAGAGAAAACTAAACCGAAGGACACTTAAGCTTTTAGAAAGGTACGTCTTTGTGTGTCAAGTGCTAATGCTAATGCTTACTTCTATTCAAACGTTAAATGTAACATAAAAACAAAATTAAATTTGCTGTGAAGACGACTCAATTATTTTTAGGTGTCGATTATTTCAGTCAGTGGTGTTATTGAAATATTTTTTAGGCTCTGAAATTAGCATTAGCATTGGCACACAAAGATGTAACTTTGTAAACACAGAAGTGTCCTCTGGTGAAGTTTTCCTCACATTTGTAAAGTGTTGAACATGTTGATTTATGACATCCACCCACAGCTCCCTGTCCACTGCCTAATCTGTTAGGATTTATTAATTTTAGCCAACTGTCCCTCTGATTGGAACTAGCCAGCTACCGTTGTGCACAGAGCTGATTTCTGTTTGACATCTTTAATTTTTGGGCTATTTATTTGTTCTACAGCTAAAGTTAATTTGTCTAAAACCCCAAAGAAAAAATCACAACAAAAACACAATGAATAATAGAGCACTTAAATATAGTCTTGGCTTTATTTACAGATGAATTCTAATTTTCTGTTCTGGAAATAGTGGCCGCAGTCACGTGCATGTTCAAAATCAGATTATTGTCAGATTTCTGGAGTTATAAGACCATTAAAATGACATGTAAACAACCAAATCATCTAATTTCTTTCCAATCATGTTCTGTCTGATACTCACATCAAATTTTGCGGTTTACATGGCATTTAAATAACCTTAAAGGTCCAGATTTATAATCACGTTTTGGTGCACATGAACAAGGCCATTATTCTGTTTGTGAGACCAGAGTCAGAGCTTCAGAGTCAGACTCAACAAATGCTACAAACTCTAACCCCAAATGTGACAAATCTGTTTGAGCTTAACATCATCTGGAGCTAAAGTTTTATTATCCTGTTTGTGAGATGAGACACTCCCAACAAAACACGCACAATAACCCTCCAGCGAGGTACTCCTGACCAGGATCATAACCAGATCTGGAGACAGGTTTAACTCAGAGACACTGAAGGATGGGTCAAATGCAGGTTTAACCCAGGCACAGTGAAGGATGGGTCAAATACAGGTTTAACCCAGAGACACTCAAGAATGGGTCAAATGCAGGGGACGCATTTCCTACTGGGACAATTAAGTTTGCCTTAAAGTTTCTGTACCTGATTTGTACTGACGTGAAAAACGTGAAAAACAGAACTAGTTCATTTTTGCAGTGATCCAATAATTAATTTTGCTATTTTGAAATGATTGTTTCCACATTTTAAAATCTAAACCGTGTCTCATCTCACTTACACACAAAGTTCTGTCCTTAAATGTTTCTCTCCCAAACTCTGGTCTAACTTCTGTTTTTAATGCTTTCATGTGAGTTTGAATAAGTGTGTCTTAACCTGAAACTAACCCTGAGTTTGAGTCCATAGAAATAGCCTGCTCATTCAAACTCGCTGTGAACCAGACTAAAACCCAAACTAAACCTTAAAGTGCATATGACAGGTTTGATGGCACAGTTACTTAAACATGATTAATATTATATTTAAGATTTCCTAAAAATCTTACCTAGTCTTCGCTATTTTTTATTTTATTTTTTTTAGTTTTACTACAAACTTCAGCAGTTGTGACATACATAGAGGTAATTACATAACTGTTACCCAGCAACCATAATGTAAACAAGGGCCAAAACACATCTAAATTACACAATAGTTATGATTAGACTAATAAAAATAAATGACAGCATCTTTATTTTGTTAAATGAAGGTTTAAACTGCATTTTGGATGGATTTTTCCACAGGCAGAGGGATTCTGTTTTACAACTCAGTGCTACTTCCTGTATTTTTGTACTTTTCTTCTTCAACTTTTTAACTGGTATAAACTATGATAAATATTTTACACAGGTACTATCCCACGAAACCAAGTCAAAATTATAAAAACATGAAAACCTGTCAGATGCACTTTAAACCCAAGCTAAACCCAAACTAAACCTTCACTAACATATTGACCTGTTTATGAAATGTGTTAAAGTGTCAATGATGATGTAATGCTTCCTACTGCTGTAGTGACCCCGCCCCTTTCATCTGTCACTCACCTGGACTCACCTGTAGGGCTGCGGATTGGCTGTTTAGAACTCTGTATGAGGGATGTAACCATATACAAGTCTAATCATGCTTTTATGGAAATTTACCACGAAATTTATTTAATTTAAAGCTATTGTATTCTCATAATGATGTAAGAAAACTGCATTTTAAAAGAGATATTATGGCTTAGAATGAGAAAGATATGTTACACAAGTCTGCCATATCTTGGAATGGCGATTGATCTATAATTAAAGTCTCTGTACCTGAGTTTTACTTTTAAAAACGTAAAAAACAGAACTAGTTCATTTTAAACGGGTTGCAGTGGTCCAAAGTTATTCATCACTTACCTTATGCATTCAGAGTATCCTAATTATTCACCATGATGAGTTTAAAGTTGCCAATAACTATCATCACTTACTTATGCATTCAGAGTATCCTAATTATTCACCATGATGAGTTTAAAGTTGCCAATAACTAGCATGCTAACTGCGCACTTCCTGATTACCGGACAATAAAACGCTACATAATTAGACACACCCAGAACACAGCAGACTTATTTTGACCTCAAGAGCTGCTTATACAATATATCTGTACTGGGGCAAGACACAGTTTGCTCATATACATGGGAACAATCAGGTACGGGCCCTTTAATTAGGCCAAATGTGTAAATTTGAATTAATAGTTGTAATTCTGATCATGTTTACGTACTTTTTTTTGACAATTTGAGACAATGAAAAAGTTCATTATAACTGAAAATCACATTTACATATTGTTACATCCCTATTGGCTCTTTAAGGCTGTTCTTTCTCTCCTTTTTGGTTTCCTACCTCCTTGTTTGGTTCCTTGGTTCCCCTCTTCCTCTCCTCACTCTCTTCCTTACCCTGCTCTTCCTCCTCCTTCTCCTACTTCTCCTCCTCCTCCTCTTCCTCTTATGTTTCCTGTGGGTGGCGCTATAGGGACGATCCGTAAAGCGCAGAACCTTCTCAAACAGTACTCACAGCTCGATGGGAAAAAGGGCGGATCTAACCTCACTCCTCTGGAAGGTAACTGCTCTGTGGGACTCAAAACCGGTTTAAGACCAGGACTAGAGCAGGAATAGACCAGGACTCAAACTGAACTAAATGGAACACAACCAAGAAAAGACCAAGGCATAAGGACTGAACCCAGGACTGAACCCAGGACTGAACCCAGGACTGAACCCAGGACTGAACCCAGGACTGAACCAGGTACTTGGGATTTAAACTGGTTTTGTTTCTCTCTTCTGTCTGTTTCTAACTCCACACACACACTTGGGTCCTTTTGGGTCTCAGTGCTGGTTTAGCCCTGGTTCTTAGCCGGATTTTCTTGGTGTATTCTGGCTTGGTTTCGGCGCAAATTCCGGTCCCTCTGCTCTGTCGCGGTGCCTCGGCTGGTGGTGGTTTTTAAGCTCAGTTATTTATTATTTTTTTTATAAAATGTGAAATTAAATGAAATTAAATGAAATTAAAACAGATCACGAGCATCGACTGAAAATTCTGTCGGACCCGAACGACAGGAGCAGCGCTGGTGAGTCACGAAAAAACATATGGAGAAATATTTAGAAATTATTTGTTTTTTGAGCTGAGCTGTTTATTCCCAAAGTGCTCTGTTACATGATGCAGAACGTGTGCCGCATGTGTTTAAAGACATTTGAAGATACGCTCATGGTGAAAAAAAAATGTTCCTGTGGTTCAGATGACATCACAATATTCTATAGTCCAATAATATTTAGTACAGTGAATATTGTTCAAATGCAGATTTGTGTTGTGTAATGCAGTGAATTCTTGGGTCTAGTCACTAATAGAAATGATCAGGTTCAACATTTGTGATTTAACCTTTTGGATATTTTATGGTAAAGTACAGTGTAATCAGTTGATACTTTGCATCTGATGTCATCAACATTCTCTGGGGGTGTGATGCTAACTGTAGGCACTACTCAATCAGAAGCTCTCTTAGACTAACCTGAGCTTTATTACAATCTGACCATAAAGAACTTACTTAGCTGGAACTGCAAGAGGTGAGCTGATGCTATTAAACAAATCTGTCTCACATAACATTACAGTCACAAGCTAGCTAGCATTAGCCAACAGTTTTTCAGTTAGTCACTCTCACTTTTTTGTTGAAAATCAAACTCCTAAACAGGACCATGAACGCTCGGAGTGATCACAGGCTCCTGAAAATGTGTTATTTAAATACATTTTGTATTTTTTCTTGAGTTTTCAGACGATCTGAAAACTTTTTAGGCTGTGTTTGCTAATATGTGCAGAGACCCACTCTCTAGCTTTTCTGGAAGAAGATCTGCTACCTGCGTGTCTCCATGGAGATTTTATTGTTTTATCAGGAGTATTCCATAGTATGCCATTAAACTCCATCTTTTCCTATGGAGACAAGCATGGGATGTCACCAGGCCAAGTTACAGGTTAGGTCTGTGGAGATTCGAGCTTCACAGTAAGAATGCATGGTTTTTAAGGTATTCTTGAACAATAAAAACACACGTAATGTAGTAAAAGCATGTTAAATAAGTGTAATGCCATACTCTGGAACATTTGAGACAAAGCAAATGTCTCTTTCCAATACTGTATTATAATGTGGTTCATCCATAACCTGTGGTAACTTGTGCTTAAAAGCCATTTGGAGATAAGCTAAGGATGCCAGTTTCATCATAGTTTTATGTATTTCTTACAAACATTTGAAGGTCCACTCTACCTTTTCTCCACCACCTGCTTGGCTCTAAAGAGGTGGTGTAGCTTTATTCCACTGTATGTTATTAAACAATCTTGCATAAATCAACTTTTCTCAAAAAATTCTCAAAAAGAACCTTGAAAAACCTGCAGTCTTACAGTGAGTGGGCTCGCCTCTCCACAAATCTGACCTGTAACTTGGCCTGGTGACATCCTTTGCTTGTTTCTGTGGAGAATAATAAGTTAATGCTATACTGTGGTAAATTCCAGTCAAAATAATTGCACCTCTATGGAGGCCAGCTGTTATCTTACCCTCTAATCATATTTTAAGAGCAGAAAGATAACACATAGAGTTGAAAGATAACACTAGGAGCTGTGAGCAATGAAGGAAAGAGGAACAGGGATTTACAGTTTAAGTCAGTGTAACTAATTGAATTTGAGATCATTTAGATTTCTGGTGTATAATGTTTAGTGAGACTTTATAAATTTTATTCAGAGAAAATACTTTAGATGTTTTCAAATCTAGGTTCAGTTCAAACCACATTTTAAACCTGTCCA
This sequence comes from Periophthalmodon schlosseri, assembly GCA_000787095.1. Taxonomy (NCBI): domain Eukaryota; kingdom Metazoa; phylum Chordata; class Actinopteri; order Gobiiformes; family Gobiidae; genus Periophthalmodon; species Periophthalmodon schlosseri. The sequence continues at coordinate 48,431 of KN485141.1, forward strand.
TGAGCATTCACATCTGAGAGAGACTGAAATCTGAACTTTAAACTCATCCAAGGTCTAAACTACGGGGTTAGCAGGGTTTTACACATAATAAGACCCCATGGAGACACAGGGAGGGCATCTGATCCACAGGGAGGACATCTGACACACGGGGAGGTTTAGGTCTCAGGTTGGGTTCGGTTTCACATGTTTTTGATGTGTTTTTAAAGCATGTTTGCGTTTCTGTCTCAGGTAAAGACGATGTTTTGGACATCGAAATTGACTCGTACATTCACTGCATCAGCGCCTTCGTGAAGTTAGCCCAGAGCGAGTACGCCCTCCTCACAGAGATCATACCGGAACACCACCAAAAGAAGACCTTTGACTCACTCATACAGGTGAGGGAGGGCATCTGCCACAATCTGACACACAGGGAGGGCATCTGACGCGCACAAAGGAGAGGGAGAGTATCTGACTCTGGGATACAATAATACAATGGATACAATCATATTTAATACAGATGGAGGCAGCTAAAGTGAATATTGTTGTAATACAGTCAGTTCTTGGATCTAGTCACTAATAGAAATGATCAGGTTCAATATTTGTGAATTAGCTTTTGTATATTTCATGGTAAAGTACAATGTAATCAGTTAATACTTTGCAGCTGATGTCATCAACGTTCTCTGGAGGTGTGAAGCTAACTGTAGGCACTACTTAGTCAGAAGCTCTGTTAGACTAACCTGAGTTTTGTGTTAACACAATCTGACCATAAAGAACTGACTTGGCAACTCCCTCTCAAATAACATTACAGTCACAAGCTAGCTAGCATTAGCCAACAGTTTTTCTCATCTTTTTGTTGAAAATCAAACTCCTAAACAGGACCATGAGTGCTCGTAATGATCACAGACTCCTGAAAATGTCCTCTTTAAATCCATTTTGTTTTTTTTATAGTTTTCAGGTGATTTTAAATCTTTTTGTCTGTGTTTGCTAATGTGTACATTGTGTCACCGTACTAACTGCTTAACATTCCACCATAGAGATGCATATAGAACACCCCCAGAGTGATGTCACTGCAAAGTACCAATAGGTCCTGCCCTCCATCTGAGATTGTGACATCATCACATTCTACAACATGAATACGACCTACAGGAGGCTGGTAGGGCATCTGACTCTTTTTTTTCACCTGCAGGAGGCGCTGGACAGCCTGATGCTGGAGGGGGAGGGAGTTGTTGCTGCAGCGAGGAGAGCGATCCTCAGACACGATTACTCCGCCGTGCTCTCCATCTTCCCCGTGCTCCGGCACCTCAAGAGCAACAAGGGCGACTTTGACAACACACTGCAGGTACTACTGATGCTACTACAAATACTACTACCACCACCACTACTACTCCTACTACTCCTACTCCGACACCTGAAGCGCGTCAAGGGGGACTTCAACAACACGCTGCAGGCAACACATGTACTACTACCAATAAGACCGACTTCTACCAGACATTGCAGGTAACGTGTACTACTGTAGTGCTGCTGATACTACTGCTGATACTCCTACTACTAGTACTACTGCTACTGCTACTGCTACTGCTACTGCTACTACTACTACTACTATACTACTACTGAGACTACTAGGTCTAAACCAGGACTACCCCCAGTAGATTGCAGAGTTGTGTCATATCACTTGGTGTATCATATATTTATATAAATATAGAGTATAATGCAATATTGTGTTTGCGTCCAGGGCACCGCGGCCAGCACTAAGAACAAGCTCCCAGCTCTCATCACCTCCATGGAGACCATAGGTGCCAAAGCTCTGGAGGAGTTTGCAGATAGTATCAAGGTAGCGCAATACTATGAGTATTACTGCAAGTACTATCGTGGCCTCGAGTCCTGGGCCATCAGCCCATATTTACAGATATAACTCTCCATAAGCCTATAGATGCTAGAGCGACCATATACAGCTTCTCAGCCCCGTGTGCTGACCTGCGGAGGTGCACTGGAGGAGGCAGGGATGAGCCAACCCGGTTTAATGCATGTAGAACATGTGCAGTGCTGATACTCCACAATATTTAGTGCTTTTTTGACTATACTGACTGCCTTACTGCTTAAACGCATACATGGCTCATCACAATGCATCAGCTAATTGATACGACCACAAGTGCATACGCCGAGTCAGAACATGCAAGCAACGTCAAAAACTGAATACAGCTATAATGGATGCGTTTAATTTGATGTTTTCTCATTAATATAATCCAAGTTACTGCACATAGATCATATGATAACACCAGCACCTCACTCACTGCTGCTGTCTTCCCCAGGCGAGCACTTTCACTCGTACATGTCACAGCCAATGTGTAATCCATCAGAGTTCATTCTGTTATTTTAATAGATCCATGGTTCATACATTCTGTGCTCAGTGATGTATGAACCATGTCTCGTGTCAGTAAACCCCCGATTGTTAGATGCTCTTCTGAATGTTTTATTACAACTAACTTGCACAAACATAAACTGCTTCTCTTTAAAAAAATAATCCCATTATTTGTCTAAAAAGAAAGTCCAAATGAAAGTATATATATCTTTTCCTTTCAAACTCTTGTCAAAAGTGAAACAGACTAAGCTAGTGCTAGTCAAACAAACAATCTGGTGCCAGCTGGTGGCCTGTGCCTGTTCTGTCAGTCTGCAGACAGAAAGCCCAAGGAAAAAGAGGGCAGAACATGTAACCCCAAAAATAATAATGCCAAATCTGAAATACTTTAGTTTTCTGTTCACAGAACATTCATCCTTCATATTTATGTTATGTTTGAGAGAATTTTAGTTCAATCACAAAATTGTGATTGAATTGGTGTAATAAAATCATTTGTTTTACATTTTTGGCCGAAATGTCAGGGCCAGCAGAGGAGGCCCTGCTGGTCCTGACACTGGTTTTACTATGTGCATGTAATACTTACGTTACTGAAGCCTTTATAAAACAGGTATAAATGTTTCATAATTATACTTATAATATAATGTTTCATTACACTTAAAAATGTTCAACTTAAAACTTGATTTCCTGTTTGTTCAGAACGACCCTGATAAAGAATACAACATGCCCAAAGACGGAACAGTGCACGAACTCACCAGCAACGTAAGAACGCTTCTGTTGTGCTACTACTACTGTTAATACTACTACTACTGTTCATATTAGTACTACTACTTACTATTTTATTATTTGAAAAAATAAACTAGATTTTGGTCAAACTTCATCAAAAGCCAAACTAGTTTTAGCATCAGTGGAATTTTGTTGGTAATTTAAGTCAATAACGTCCATCAGTGACCTGTGTGGGTGATCTCTATGTCTGATAGGACTATTCTGCCCATCACTGATCATGTTATTAATGGCCGATCAATAGGAGCACCTCTACTGCTACTGTTATTACTGCTGACACTACTGCTGTTAATATTAGTACTACTACTGTTACTACTACTACTAGTACTAGTACTAGTACTAGTAGTAGTAGTAGTAGTAGTTAATACTACTCCTTCTTTTACTCCTCGTACTACCTTGGGTTCAGGACACACCTTTCAGTGGTACCTTTCACAGACAGATCTGAAGGATGATCATTTACCTGATTTATTTGTATTCATTTTCTCTAATTCTTCTGTGTGTCTCTCTCTGTGTAATAATGTTTTCTGTTCTCCTTTAGGCCATTCTGTTCCTGCAGCAGCTGTTGGACTTCCATGAGACTGCAGGAGCCATGCTGGCCTCACAAGGTACTGGACTTAGACCGGTTATAGTCCTGGTTTAACACTTGCATGGTTAAGTACTTAGTGCTAACATGGCAGTTTTTATTTTGTTGAAGAGTTTTTATGTTTTAACCAGTTTTGCAGTACTCCTTAGATTCTGATTCAACTTTATTGCACTTGTACAAGTACATTGCAACAAACTGCAGTTTTATCATCTAACCAGAGAAGCGATGGAGCCAGGGCTGGATAAATGTACATAGAACAGAATATTGTGTAACAGATATTAGGTTTAACATGAGCATGATGCTGCTCATTACTTTTACTTTTAGTGTAGATACTCCTCTGCTTTTGCTTTTTCCTTTTATAAAAAAACCCTCACATTTTTAACCTGATTCTGCTCAGATCTGAGGCACTAACTCTTTAACACTCTCTCCTCCCTTTCCCCTCTCATCTTCCCTACTTCTCCTACTTCTTTCATCCCCTACCTCTTCTTCTTCTCTCTTCTCCTTTCTCACTCCCTTTTTCTTTCCGTCCTCCCTTCTCTTTCTGTCTCCTTCTCTTCCCATCTTTCTCTCTCCTGCCTCCTCTTTTCTCTTGTCCTGTCTCTGCTTTCCTCCCCCCTCTATCTTCTCCCTCTCTCTTCTCCCCCCCTCCTCTTTTCTCTCCCCTACCCCTCTTTCCTCCCCTCTCCTCCTCTCTCTCTCTCTCTCTCTCTCTCTCTCTCTCTCTCTTTCCTCTTCTTTCTCTCTTCTCTCTCTCTCTCTCTCTCTCTCTCCTCATTTCTCTTTCTCCTCCCCTCTCCATCTCTCTTTCTCTTTCCTCTCCTCTCTCTCGCTCTCTTTTCCCTTGCTCTTCTCTTTCTGCTGCTTTGCTCAGTGTTGGGGGACACTTATAATATCCCCCTGGACCCCCGAGGTAAGGCTGCGTCTGATTGGTCCATTTGAATCTCCACCTCTGTCACTTGACCAGTTTGTTTCCTCATTCATGTGTCACTTAAAAGTCCACTTTTTATTTTATTTATTAGTCCATTCTTCCATTGTTTTATATTGTCCTGACCCTCCCATTAAGGCCACATGAACCAATATTTTGTCATTACTGTTTAAATGATAGATTTGACATAAATGTTGTTTTTTCAGAGAGTTCTTCGTCTTCGAGCTACACGTCAGATTTTAATAAACGCCTGCTCAGCTCCTACATCTGTGAGTATCCAAAACGTTTAAGATTTATTTAAAGAGGGATTATTCTGCAAAATTAACTTTTTGGAGCTTTCTACCATGTCATGGTGTTGTTCCCTCATCAAAAACACGCCTGAAGAGTTTTAGATGTCATCCGTGCATGTTTGAGTAATTTAGCGATCTCTCCTGGGCCCTATTTGACCCCTCCTTACGGTTAAAAGTACGAGCCTGTACAAGGCTCCGTCCACAAGCCTACATCACCCATGCTCCCACACGACAATTTTCCATAAATATACAAAAACATGATACTAAATCTGTACACAACAACTTGACAAACCTGATGGGATGTGCAGTAGTTTCATTAGCGGGATGCACACTGATTGTGTTGTGATAGCGCTCTGAAGGGGGAGTGACTTAGCACGGAGAGCAAAGGGAGGCGGAACTCAGAGCATCAAAAATGAAAGTGAAACTTATAAAACATGTTAATACTCTTGTTTTGGTGAATATAGCATTTTCAAAACAATAATCTTTAAAACAATAATCTTTAATTATTGATGGAACATTAAGTATCATGGTGTCATAGTTTCAGATGTGCATATTTGTCATATTAAAGTCCTTTCAACTGACAGCAATCACGTCTGAATTCATTCATTTATACTGACAGTAATTGTAATTATTGGGCCTATCCACATGAAACAAAAACTGGTACAGAGATATTAACCATAAACCAGGTCAACACACTGCAATCTGACAATTACACAGCAAATTTAGAGTCTGATTTAAACATGTTTTAACTTAATAATAAATACATTTGTTTTGTGTTTTTTCAGGTAAAGTTTTGGGAAATCTGCAGCTGAACCTTTTGTCCAAATCCAAAGTTTATGAAGACCAAGCTCTGAGCGCTATCTTCCTCCACAACAACTACAACTATATACTCAAGAGCCTGGAGAAGTGAGACCGGGTTTAGACCGGGTTTTTAGACCTGGTTCAGTCCTCCTTTAGTCCACCTTTAGTCCTGGTTAAGTCGTGGTTAAGTCCTTGTTTAGACCTGGTTTAGTCCTGGTTTAGTCCTGGTTTAGTCCTGGTTTAGTCCTGGTTTAGTCCTGGTTTAATCCTGGTTTAGTCCTTTGTTTTTGTTCCAGGTCTGAGCTGATCCAGTTGGTGACAGTGACTCAGAAAAGAGCCGAAAACTCATACAGAGAACTCATCGAGCAGCAGATCCTCACCTACCAGAGGAGGTACTACAATATATATACACATTACTACTACTTGTACTTCTACTATTACTACTACTACTACTACTACTACTACATGCACACATTAAATGGTTCCGTAGATTTTGGTATTTTATATTTCTGTACATTTTGTTTCAGTTGGTTGAAGGTGACAGAACATCTGACAGACAGGAACATGCCTGTGTCCCAGCCTGGAGCCAAGGTACTACTACTATAATACTACATGTACAAGTACTGTGCTGGTACTGCTGTAGCACTAATACTGACTCATAACAAATACCACTAATGTATCCCAGCCTGGAGCTAAGGTACTGCCGTACTAGTACAATACTAAGCACATAAATACTGCTCTGGTACTTCTGTATTATACATGATACCACATACTTAGGGAGTGTCGCAGCCAGAAGCCAAGTACTATATGTAGTACTATAATACTACATGGATATACTCCATATACATAGTACAGCACAGTTACTACTACTGTATTCATTAGAGGGTAATATACATGTTCCACACATTTGTTCAGCCTGGAGCTAAAATAATCCTACATATACAAGTACTGCACTCTAGACTACAGGTAGACCACAAACATGAGTCTGGACTCTGAGGTGAGAGCCTATTTAAACTTTTACATAAAATTAAAATCTTATTCTTGTGTTTGTTTCAGCTCAAAGACAAAGAGCGGCAGGTCGTCAAGGACAAGTTCAAGGTCAGTCTGTTTTTTACAGTTTCACTCTGAGCTTTTCATTTCATTTCATCTTCAAGAGCTTAGGAAATGCGTACACGTTATTCTCTGTAACTTAAATATATTTTAATTCATAATAATTTGAGGGTTTGGAGGAGCTGTGTTTTTATTGTGTTATTTAAACTTATTTTATTTTAACATTTCAGGGTTTTAACGAGGGTCTGGAGGAGCTGTGTAGAACACAGAAGTTCTGGGCAGTTCCTGATAAAGACCAAAGAGACTTCATCCGGCGAGAGCAAAAGAGAGCCGTGTCCGAGGCCTACAGGAACTTCCTTCACAGGTGAGGGGTCAGGGGTCACAGGTGGGGTCAGAGCGCTCTGCACAGGTGACCCACATAAATGCTGTCCACATTATTATATTTGTATCAACATAAAATTCAATTCTGTCAACTGGACAAAAGAAAAGAGGTAGTTTGAGAAGGGAGTCAAAGAGGTTGTTTTTGTGAGAAAAGATGATCCATCTTTGAACAGGAATGGGGGGCTTAGATATTATTTATCTTCTATTTATAATGCCATACTCAGACCTAAATCAAAACAGGGAAAACAATGGGGATAGTCAGTATGCTAATAGGTGTGAGAGCACCCATTAGGGGCCTGAATGATTATGCTAAATATATCTGAGGGACAGTTTACAATTTGTATAGTTCAATAGACCTAGGTGCGTTAGTTTCAGTGTAGTTTGCTCCTCCCTTCAGACAGATATAAGGCAGTGTCCCACCAGAAACCTGAGCAGAACTGAACAAGCTGCTTGGATCAAACCTCTTCACTCTAAAACTTTTGTCCAGCGATAGACTTGAATTTTCTTTTGCTATGGATCATACCTGGACGAGTGAGGAATTACACAGACCTCTTATTACATTACTATTATTTGAATTAATTTGTATTATTACATTTGTATTGTTTTATCAAATGTGTAGTTTTAAACTACTATAGTTGTCGTTTTCCAGATGTGCGAACATCTCATTCACTAAAAACCCAGAGAAGTATCACAAATATCGTCCTGAGGAGGTGGAGGAGATGATCGACCGACTCTTCGACACTTCGGCCTGAAACTCAACACTCCAGACTCAAACAGATGCATTTACACTTTAATAACTAAAGCCTGCACCCAATTTACCTGAACACCGGACTCTGAAATACTGTTAAAGGGCCCATATAACACAGTTTTCTGATCTATGTTCTAATGTTGTTTCCTCATCAAAAACAGAGTTGCGTTTTGTTTCATTCACACGTTTACCACACAGACTGCATATTTAGGCTGAGTTCTCTCAAAAAAAAAAACGCTCTGTTCCACCTTGTGATGTCATGTGTAATACAGGAAGTGCTCCACTGTGTTTTTAAACTCCATACACCTTCACTAGAATCATTTGGATAATTTCAGCCCTGGAATTTCCAATCTAAGTGCTCCATGTGTTTTTAAACTCCATACACCTTCACTAGAATCATTTGGATAATTTCAGCCCTGGAATTTCCAATCTCTACTAAACAAAAGGTAAAAGGGGCTGTTAACATAAAAACTTCCACAACATGACATCACAAGGTGGAACTGCGCCTTTGGTGCTTGTAGACAGACTAATTATAAAGTCCAGGCATGTTTTTGAGGAGGTAACATAACATGGTTTAAGGCTCACAAGAGTCAGTTTTGTTTAATATAGGACCTTTAAACTTGAGTCATTTGCAGGCAGTTGGGTCCAGACTGAACTCTTCTCTACTCTTTCAGAATAACCAATTATTTGATTTGGACCAAAAAACACAAGATGAAGGTAAACATGATTGTCCTCTGCATCTGTCCCATCCTTCAGTGCCTCTGGATTAAACCTGTCAGGAGTGCCTAGCTGGAGGATTTAGTGATAGAAACCTATTTCACCATTTGGTTAAAAATTACATCAGCTTAAAGAGGGGGTATTATGCAAAATCTTTTTTTAAGCATTCTACCATGTTAAAACTTGCCTGAAGAGGTTTTAGATGTCATCCGTGCATGTTTGAGTATTTTGGCGATCTCTCCCAGGCCCTATTTGAACCCTCCTTACGGTTAGCTGTAAGATCCTGTGCAATGCTCCGCCCACAATCCTACGTCACCCATGCTCCCACATGACAATTCTCCATAAATATACACAAACATGATACAAACTGTACACAAACCTGATGCGATGTGCAGTAGTTTCATTAGCGGGATGCACACTGATTGTGCTCTGAAGGGGGAGTGACTTGGAGCAGAGAGCAAAGGAAGGTGAGACTCAGAGCGAAGTGAAACTTATAAAACAAATTTTTTTTGGTAAATATAGCATTTTAAAAACAATAAGGTAACACGGTAACCTAAATATGTGTCAGAAGTAAAATACCCCCTTTTTAAAATTGTAATGTTCAAATGTGCAAACACGACTCATGTTTTTCAGTGAAATGCCTTAAAGTCTGTCTGGTCCAAAAATAAAAATGTGTGGTTCAAATGGAGAAGTTAAAAATCGCAAAACCACAAAATACTACGAGGATTTGCTACAGTTTAACCCAAAAACAGATCACATTTCACTGAACCAATACTAAGTCACTGTCTCTCGTGTGTGTCGTCTCTGTAAAATTCTGTAAAAAACACATTATGTATTTATGTTGAAATTTAACATTGCACATTAAATAATTATATGAAAAAAGGCTTTGGTTTTATTTCATTTTCACACAATATTTCAAAGTTTGTTAGAAATATTTTAATAAAGGAATCCATTCAGCTGTACATATTTACACTTCACAACGCTCAAAATCCAACTATGATCCAGGTTTAAAATCGAGTTAATCCAGACTTAATCTTAAACTAAATAAATGTTAAAAATAAAAAAAAAACTTATCTGGATTCAAGCAAAAACAATGAGAATGTTTGAGAAAAATTTGAAATGTCCAAAAATAATGTGTAGAGTTACGACTCCTCTTCTTTGGACAAGGCCTGAAAAATAAAGAGGAGACATTAAATTATGGAATGAATCATGATTTAACCAGGGACAAACAACAAGCAAGGACTAAACAGGTGCTAAACCAGGATTAAACCAAGACTAAAGTGGGGCAAACCTGCACTGAAACGGGACTAAGGACTGAGACTAAACAAGGACTAAAGCAAGACCATTACAGAACTAAACCAGGACCAGGACTGAACCTGGGACCAAATAAGAACTTAAGCGGGACTAAACCAGGACTCAAGCAGGACCTGTTTGAGGAACTGTCGTCCAAAGTAGTTCGTTGCCACAGTCTTGAGGCTGGTTTTACTTCCAAATTTACACTTGACGTATCCGTAAAGATTGGCTCCATTCAGAACCACGGCCATCACCACCACCGGCTGAAAACAACATCACAAAATCACAAATATTAGGAATAAACTCAAGAGTCACATCAGGAGATGTTATGAATGTTCTGCAGGGTGTTGTGAAATGTTCCACAGTGTGGCATTAGACTCACAAGCCACTTGATCCGGAGGTAGATGAGGCTGATGAACGAGAGGATGGACCAAAGAACCGGAGCCACCACCAAACTGAGCCAGAAGAGCCGCGACTCTGAACCAGAGCCTTTCGCTGCCCCCTACAAACAGAGAGAGACAGTCAGATGCCCTCCCAGACCCTTTCACTGCTCCCTACATGGAGGACAGAGAGTCAGATGCCCTCCCAGAGAGTCAGAGGCGCTACCACTGCTCCCTACAGAGGACACTCCCTGTGTCACAGATTGTATCATCTCCCTGTTTGCCAGATTGTGTCAGATGCCCTGCCTCAGACCTTTCTGGACTCGTAGATCCAGGTGCTCTTTCCGTCATCGTCGACCTGGTTCCACCAGCGCAGCCCGACCAGCAGCCGCCCACTGATGTTCTATAGACACACAGAGAGAAAGAGGAGGGAACATTATAAACAATATAAACTTTTAAGTGTTCTAATACAGAGAACACTGCTGTCCGCTCATGTTCTCAGAAAGGAGTCCGAGGGAACATCATAAACAATTATAAAGTTATGTTTAGTGTTCTAATAAAGAGTAAAACACAGCCGCCCGCTGATGAGAGAAACAAGAACCATTGCAAACAATATAAAGGTATGTTTAGTGTTCTGATCTAGAGAACACAGCCACCTGCTGACTTGTTCTGACCAGAGACAGAGTGAGCAGGGCTCATCGTGTGTGAGAGAAATCAGAGGGAACAATTATTACCACATTGTGTTTATTGTTCTATTGTAGAGAAAAACATAGAGGGATATACCGGGTTCAAACGTATTGCCCTGGCGGGTCAAAATTACTATGTGTTACTGTGGTAACAGCCTAATCATATTTGCTTATAAAAAGTTTATTTCATTCAAAATGTGATTTACGACAAATCATTATTGTGCTGTTTAGGGGGACCAAGTGGTTTGATCTCTCCTGCAACTCCTCAGTCTTTTCAATACAAACAAAAAAAATTATATATATATATATATAGAGAGAGAGTTATTTTTTTCCAAGTCATTAATGCAAAGTAGATGGGTCATTGTTTTTTACATTTTTTAACTAAATCTGTGTATCAGAGTGCAGTTTGTACCTTGACAGTCCAGAAGTCGGCAGAGAGCAGGAGGATGATGCAGACCATGGATGAGATGGAACTGGCCCCAAAGATCTCACAGAACAGATACACCAACAAGGCCGAGACTCTAAAGAACAGGAGGAAGAAGAGCGCCACCGGGTGTCTGTAAGGTAAAGGGCAGTGAGAGGGTCAGAGGAGAGGGTCAGAGGAGCAGAAGAGAAGGACAGAGGAGCAGAGGAGAAGGACAGAGGAGCAGAGGAGAGGGTCAGAGGAGCAGAGGAGAGGGGCAGATGTAGTCCACTCACTTGACTCCTCCTTTTTTACTCCTTTTCCCAGAATCCTCCTCTGCGTCGAACAGAGACACATCCTCGTCGTTATTTTCCTGAAACATTTTGTACATTTTCAGAAGTGTGTTTTTGACGCATATTTCCTGTCCAAGCAGAGGTTCCTCAGAGACGATAATGACAAACTTTGACCTCTGACCTCTGAACATGTGTCGATTTTCCAGAGGGTCGAGTTTGAACTAATGCGTCTCATAGGACAGATTTAAATATTTAGTAAATGTTTGATTTTATTTTTTCCTCAGGCTTTATTCGTTTCTGTAAACTGTAAACAAAGCAGATCTAAACCTGGACAAATTTAAAGAATTGAAGTGTAAATAAAAAGAAAATAAAAAGAAAATAAAAGTGATTAAAACTAAAACTTCAGGAAGCCTTGTACCACCTGAAGCTGTATGTGCAGTGCAGTTTGAGACACATTGGGTTAGAGGTTTGACCCATAGAGTATATACATCTCTGGCTACAGCAAACCCACTAGCCACCGTGTTCCAAACAGGAAGTGAGCATGGACGCGCTGTACCTTCAATGGCCACAATGGGGTCCAAATTCGCCCCTATAACTGCTGGCCTCGTCAATGATCCGATCAGAGCTCTCCTTCAGGAGCAGATTCTGGTTAAACTCAGGGTTAGAGAGATAAAACCTCCTCTGGACCAGGTTAGGTTCACAGAGTGAGTTACCATGGTGACAGAATCTGGGTTTGGACAAAACCTGGTTCTTGAAACAGGCCCAGTGAGGTTACAGATGGTTTTATTTATTTATTTAATGTGGACATAGCAATTACATAGGAAAAATCAGATGTTTCAGGTGTTATAGCAAGAAATGTTCATTTTCAACACCTGTCCATAGAAGGCTTTTAAAACAAAACAGCTAAATGTGCATAACATGAACAACATTTCATAAGGGTGATAAAAGCATCATCATGTGTACAGCTCAGCCCTGATTTCAGCCACAGTTTCAGACATCTAAAGATTACAGCTGTAGCTTGAGTTTTGTCACTGTCATTTCATAACAACGCCACAGTCACAAGCTGGATAAACAAAACACAAATAAACAGAGGGAGCAGCTTTTTTTTTTTTTTTTTTAACAATTCTTACTAAATGTGGTTTAGAAAAAGTAAAACGTTTTTAAAGAAATAACACGTCTCCAAATTTGAAAGAACAAACTTAGAGCTGATCAAACACCAATCCACAGTTATATTTATCGTGCTAGCTGTAGCTTTCACAAACATTCTGTCTATTCCGAGGCTAAAAACTCCTAAAACTCAAACATCAGACCGATAAACTGGTTAATAACATGCGTCCCGTTTCCAAACTTTTGTATTTTGTATCAGCAGAAATAAAACTAAACTCGTTAAAAACGTGTAAATGTCAGAAACTAATGAACAAGCGGCAGCCTTTAGCTTTAGCAACGTTAGCATGGCCACGTAAACAGCGCATTTAAACACGTTTTTAGAGACTCTGACAAACACAAATTGCATGACACATCTGCAGCACATTCTGGCGTTAATACTGACGCTAAATAAACAATACAACGTTTGGAAATGTGAAAATATGCTCCACTTACGTCTGTTAACATGTTGGAAGTCTGCTGGGCTTTTCCGGGTTTGGAGTACACGTCACGGGTCTGAGTGGTCACGTGGGCCAAACTGTCCACGTCACGGATTTTTGTTTTATTTTCTATATTTTTTTTAAATAATTTTATAATATAATTTTAAACACAGAA